>SJYQ01095468.1:91238-118356 GCA_006410935.1 Redunca redunca
ATGACCAATCTAGATAGCATATTCAAAAGCAGAGACATTACTTTGCCAACTAAGGTCTGTCTAGTCAAGGCTATGGTTTTTCCAGTGGTCATGTATGGATGTGAGTGTTGGACTGTGAAGAAGGCTGAGTGCCAAAGATTGATGCTTTTGAACTGTGGTGTTGGAGAAGACTCTTGAGAGTCCCTTGGAGTCCCTCCAACCAGTCTGTTCTGAAGGAGATCAACCCTGGGATTTCTTTGGAAGGAATGATGCTAAAGCTGAAACTCCAGTACTTTGGCCACCTCATGCGAAGAGCTAACTCATTGGAAAAGACCTTGATGCTGGGAGGGATTGGGGGCAGGAGGAGAAGGGGATGACAGAGGATGAGATGGCTGGATGGCATCACTGACTCGATGGACGTGAATCTGAGTGAACTCCGGGAGTTGGTGATGGAGATGGAGGCCTGGCATGCTGCGATTCATGGGGTTGCAAAGAGTTGGACACGACTGAGCAACTGAACTGAACTACCTAGATTATAATGATGGTTGCAGAAAAGTACAAATATTCTCAAAATCGTTGAATTGTACATTTTTCACAAGTGGTTTTTTTGTTTGTTTGTTTGTTTTTGCTGCACTGCATAGCTAGCTGGCTCTTAGGGATCTTAGTTCCCCAAGCAGGGATCAAACCCTGAAAGCACCAAGTCCTAACCCCTGGAGCCCCAGGGAATTCCCACTGTGTATGTACATATATACTGTCTATACAGTAAAGCTGTTCTACCACCTAAGATATTCTATGTAAATAAAGTCTGGAGAAAGTACTGTTAGTAGTAGTTATTGCAGAAGAACAACTGAGAAGGAGCAGGCCTCCCGGAGGACAGCTTTGATTTTTTTAATCCTATGAGCTTCTGTATCTGAATGTTTTCTAATGAAGATATGTTTATGTATTGTTATATATTTTTGGTCTGTGTTGTTCACTGCTATAACTGTCACCTTGAGCAGGGCCTGCATATAGCAGAGGTTCAATAAATATTTGTTGAATGACTGGATAAATAAGTTACATTTCAAATGTAAAAAAGAACAGTGTGTACAATAACTTGATCGGTTTGCTCTTGCAAACTTGCTAATTTTAAAAATCCGTTTCCAAGACACATTTATGAAAGTGATGCTTTTCAGTAGTTGAAGAACTATTCTTGGAATACGCTGAATGGGGCCTGGCCTAAAAAATCGGGGCTCTGAATTTGGGTTTTGGCTGCAGAAATTGGCTATGAAAGGGGTTTCCACAGTGTATCTTTTAATCAGTCTTTTATAAAGCAGGTACAATAATTTATCTTTCTTGTCCAGGGTAAGACAATAGGTGCTGTAATTGAGGAACTATTTAAATTCTGATTTTATTTGTATTCATATTGCCTTTAAATTACCTGATTGAAGTTTTGTTTTAAACAATAGTGGAAATAAGTCTATTGGTAGTTTTCAGTCTAGGTTAAAATCTATATATGAACTTCCCTCTTCCTGATAAACTTGTTTTATGTATATTCAGGTAAATACTTGTCGACAGATAAAATGCTAGAAGAATATTGNCGACAGATAAAATCATAAAAGAATATTGTCTATATTAGTGTTTAAACATAGTTACTAATCATATTGTGATTATTTACGGTATTCAACATTTTTTTTTGCTGTTTGCTGAAATGGAAATTATTTGCTGATTTTATGTATTACATTTAGAAATACATGAAATAATAATATTGTGATTTTAATCTTATCTTTCCCCTAACTTAGAGGTTCCTAAACCTATTGGATGCCACAAACCCTTTAAGGAGCTTATGAAAGTGATGAATCTTTGCACTAGAAAAATGTACACATTTGAAGAGGATTTCAAACCTCAGGTTAATAACTCTAAGTCATTAAAATGCATGGAGATTTTCATAGAGATTTTCACATCCATGTGTTTAACTTAAAAGCATGTAATTTGACAAAAGCTCCTAGCTTTTGTACTGATGGAGACTTTCACGTTTAACCGATGGCTCTTTAAGCCATCAAATTCCTTTATTAGAATATCATTCTTGCTTCTCAAGGTATAAGGTACTCAGGTGACGCTAGGATGATTGGCACATGGACTACAAACCCTAGTGGCTTGGGGCAGAATTCTGAGTTCTTCAGATAAACTCAACTACATAATTATTTAAAGGTGACATAACTAAAGGATTGGGCATCCCTAGTGGCACAGTGGTAAAGAATCCACCTACCAACGTGAGAGACTCAGCTCAGTTCCTGGGGCGGAAAGATCCCCTGAAGAAGGAAGTGGCTTCCCACTGCAGTGTTCTTGCCTGGGAAGTCCTGTGGACAGAGGAGCCCGGCAGGCTGTAGTCCATGGGGTCACATGCCCTGAGCCACTGAACAACAACTAAAGGACTGACTTCTCAAGATTCCATTCCACTGAGAAGTTCAAGATTAGCAACGATGGCTTTTAAAGAAGAGAGAGTCTCCAATTAATTAAGGCTTATTTCTCTACTTAGTGCCTCTGTGAGGACAAGAGAAGGGAATTGTGGTTTCCGAGGGTGGTTTGGGGGATGCTCCTTGTAATGAAAAGGTCAGTCCCAGGACAGACCATGAAGCTGTGTGGAAGACAGCGATACCGAGAGAAACTCAGTGTGAAACAAGAAAAGAGAAAGGGAGAAGATACAGAATTAAGGATTGAGGATGGGTGAGAGCTGCCATTCTTGAGCACGAGAGACTGCCTGGTGGAGAGCCACCCAGAGTGGAGGTCAGAGACTCGATGGGAGCCTCTCAGACCTAAGCACCTGCTGTTCAGTTATAATTAGTGGGAAGAGGAAGAGGTTGGAGTGATTTTTGACCCCAACTTCAAGGCAAAGAATTTGCTGGTTTCCTACACTGAGAAATTGTCCCTAAGAGGATAGAGTGAGCAATGACAGTCTCACAGAGGAAACCACACCAGCAGCCTCCACAGTTCCCCCAACAGGTATAACTCCTCTCCAGTCTCTCCCACCCCTGCTGGACCCCAGTACTATAAGGAACAGTACGACGATGCATGCTCAGCCGTGTCCAACTCTTTATCACCCCACCGACTGTAGCCCACCAGGCTTCTCTGTCATGGGATTCTCCAGGAAGAATACTGGAGTGGACAGCCAGTCGCCATTTCCCCCTCCAGAAGATCTTCCTGACCCAAAGATTGCACTCACGTCTCCTGCATTGGCAGGCAGATTCTTTACCACTGAGCCACCTGGGAAGCCCCAAGGAGCAGTATACGAGAAGATAAATTCCCAATGAAGACCATTAAATTTGCTCAACTCAAAAGTCCTTATTGACCTTAGGAGGATATAATTTTTCAGATTAATAAAAACAGCGTTAAGTGGTGAATTCAAGAAAGGAAAAAATGTTGAATAATCATTCGAGGTATTTAGATGGGAGTGAAAAAAAAAGAAATGGATTGTTATAGTGGTATTGAACAAATATGTTTTCCATATTGGAGGGTCCTGGTTGTATGTAAAGGAGGAGAGGGAAAAGGCAGTGGAAACAGCCTGAGGATAATTTTGGAAGAAGAGGTGACCGAGGACCTAAGGGAGAGAAGGCTGAATGACACAGAGGGGTGATTTTCCCATGTGGAGGAACATTAGCTCTGAATTGCTAAGAGGAGGCTCTGAGAATGACAAGAGTGCTGGTGGTGTGTATGTCAAGAGGGTGCGGGGCTCTGATCTGATGGAAGGAATGTCTGTATAGAGGAGTGTTCAATGACCATCAGCCTGAAGTTGACTATAGAAGAAAGAAGTACCAAAACCTGTTCAGCTGTCTTTCCTTTTACATGACTTGAAGTTTTAAGGAAATTGCCTGGAAAAACAATCCTTGTCCTCACCCACTGAATATATTGTACTTTACTTTAGAAAATCTAACAACAAACACGCAACGTTTCTTTTATGAAGAACCTACATGGAAAACGGCAAGATAAGAAACTGGTTTCTTTTTTTCTTTTTTTTGGCCTCACCGCACAGCGTACAGGATCTTAGTTCCTTGACCAGGGATGGAACCCGTGCCCCCTTCAGTGGAAGCCCAGAGTTTTAACCACTGAACTGCCAGGGAAGTCCCCAAGAGACTGGTTTCTTGATCCATTTCCCTGCATATTTTTTGGTAAGGCTTTTACCTGATGCTCAGCCTCTGAACTGCTAGGAACTTTAACATAAATGCATTTCCTGGATATGTGTGTTCAACAGCAATTGCCAAAATGGCCTGCTCTAATCACTCACCACAAGTGCCCAGTAGCTATCAGGGGTGGAACTGCTGGTAGGAGGAGGAGGCCGGGTGTCAGATTGTGTGCCGAGGCAGATTGTTGAACAGGCGGTTACTTATTAGGGAATGGAGTTGGTAGGTAACTGATAGGAGGCCTTGAAAGGAGGAGTGGGTGCGGAGATGGCCTCCATTTGTTATCAGGGGCAGTAAACACTTAATAACTTGGCAGAATCTACAAGGACTTAATTCTCTCCTGTCTTCCACTCTCACCCTCCTCCTTTTAGCCACCCCTTCTTCAGATGCCTGATGGTATCATTAGAATCTGTTGTTGTCATTCAGCCACTCAGTCTTGTCCCACTCTTTGCATGGACTGTAGCACGACAGGCTTCCCTGTCCATTACCAAGTCCCGGAGTTTGCTCAAACTCATTTCCATTGAGTCAGGATGCCATCCAACCATCTCATACTCTGTCGTTCCCTTCACCTCCTGCCTTCTATCTTTCCCAGCATCAGGGTCTTTTCCAGTGAGCCTTTAGAATTTACATGGGGAAAAAAACCTCTGAATATTTGAATATACTACAAGTTAATATACATCAGCTTTGGAGCTAAAAAGGTTAGTGGCACATCAGGCTACATTACAGTAGTAAAGGCACAGAAGAAAGGAGCCAGTAACCAATCTTCCATCTTTTTGGAAGACCATATACTGTCCTGGGCATCCCATTTTACGAGGGACACTGACCACTTTTGGATCACAAGCAGAAAAGAATAGCTAGGACCACCATATTTTAAAAAATATTTTATTTATTTATTTGGCTGCACCAGGTCTTAATTGGAACATGTGGGGATCTTCGATCTTCATTGCAGCATGTGGTATCTTCAGTTGCGGGATGTGGGCTCTAGTTCCCTGACCAGGGATCAAACCCAAGGCCCCTACACTGGGATCACGGAGTCTTAGACACTGGACCTCCAGGGAAATCCCAGCATAATGATTTTGAGACCCACTCACATTATATCATAGGCTTCCCTGGTAAAGAATCCACCTGCAATGCAGGAGAGCTGGGTTTGATCCCTGGGTTGGGAAGATCCCCTGGAGAAGGGAATGACTGGAGAAACTATACAGTCCATGGGGTCGTAAACAGTTGGACATGACTGAGCGACTTTCACTTCACGTGTTACATCATACAGATACAGACCCTCTCATGTCTGTATCAGTAGTTACTCCTTTTTATTACTAACTGATGCTCCACTGTATAGATATTTCACAACTTGTTTATCCATTTAAACAAACATTTGGTTTGTTTCTACTTTTTGGCTATTACAAATAAAGCTACTGTGAATATCCCAGTGAAGTCTTGGTATAGACACTGATTTTTGTTTCTTTTGGGACCATACCTTGGAATGGAATAACAAGGTTGAGTGGTAGGTGTGCATTTACTGTTTTAAGAAACTCTTAGTTTTCCAGAGTGATGTACCAGCAGTTGTTCCATATCTTCATCAACACTTGGTATTGTCAATTTCCCAACATCAGCCATTCTAATTGCATATAGTAGTATCTCACTGTGGTTTTAATTTGTACTTACCTGATGACTCATGATGCTTATCAGACATTTTCACATGCTTATCAGACATTCAGATAATTTCTTTTGTGACGTGTCTGTTCAAATCTTTGCCCGTTTTAAAAATTGCCTTGGTTGTCTTCTTACTGAGCTGTAATAGTTTTTTTGTATATTTTGGACACCACTCCTTTATCAAATGTATGTATTATGAACATTTTCCCAATCTGTGCCTTATCTTTTCATTTTTCTTAACAGTATCTTTCTAAGAGCAAATTTTAAAGTTTTGATGAAGTTCAATTTATCGTATGAATGTTTGTTTTTGTATCCTCTCTAAGACACTGTTGCCTCCTTCAATAAGGAATAGATTTTTTTCCCCCTCTGATTAAGCTTTTTCTAGTTGTGTTGTTATTTAGTCGCTCAGTCATATCAGACTCTTCTGTGACCCCGTGAATTTTGCATTTAAGTTTATCATTCATTTTCGGTTAATTCTTATGTATTATGTGACATAAGAGTCAGTGTCCTCCATTTTTCCCCCGGTGGGTTGGGAGTTGTTCCAGCAGAATCTGTTGAAAAGATTTTCCTTTCTCCCTTTGAACTGTCTCACCGCCCTTGTTGGAAATCAGTTGTTAACCATATACAAACATGTGGGTCTGTTTCTGGAGTCTGTTCTGTTCAAGGTGGAGGTATCTAATGAGATGTTTGAAATAGAGAATCGAAGCTATTTCTTTCTGTTTTTCTTTTTTTTTTTGCTGAATATCGGCAATATATCTTTGCCCTGTACATGGAGAAAAGCATTTCTCTTCAAGAAAGCCTACCTACCACCGTTCAGTTTGCTCATCCATTCTTAAATTCTGGATTGAAATACATACTTCTCATAGATATAGGGCTAGAATCATAGACAAGTCCTCCGATTATAAAGCAAAGAAAAATATGAAAACTTGGGTTTAGACTTGGACAAACACACAGTGGAACCAAGTATTTGGGTTCCCTAATTGTATGCTAAACTTATTCATGTATTATTTCTGTGGGAAAAAAATCACAGGAGAAAGAACTGAAAATTCTGGAAGACAGTTTAAGAGTCTGGGAGCTGTCTCTGCAAAGACAATCAGGAAATCTGGATGTCGGCAGACCACTCAGCTTTTTCTTGCTCCTATTCATGCCTTACAGAGTCACCTTCCAGGACACCAGCTTCACTGGCCATGTGTCCCTGGCAGTGGCGCAAGTGTGTGGTCCTTTCTGTCTCTAGAGTCCAAGAAAAGCAAATTCTCCACAGAGATGGAATCAACCACCATCTGAGAATGGTGCTCATCCCACCTCCTAAGAGGTTCAAGAAATACTTTTTGTTATCCAGAGGTTCTCTCTTATTTCCTTCTGTTTATCTAGGTATCAAGACTGAGCAAAGAAGGCAATGGTCCAAAATATTAACTTCATTATAAACAAGAATTTTAAATAAATATGAGGGCAATAGTGAAGACAGAAGAGACTATGAAATTCAGTGTTAGTGGCTCATTTCCAAGGAGAGAAGGATTTGTTGAAGAACATGGATCCAGAAGTGTGTGAGCCAGTGGATGCTGGGGATGTAAGTTCATATTCTGATTTTGACACACACCTTAGAAATGTTCACCTCTGTCCCTTAATGAGAGCTACAGGTGCTATTATGAGAATGACATAATATCTGGTTCAGTTCAGTCGCTCAGTCATGTCTGACTCTTTGCTACCCCATGGACTGCAGCACGCCAGGCTTTCCTGTCCATCACCAACTCCCGGAGTTTGCTCAAACTCATGTCCATCAAGTCAGTGATCCTATAGAACCATCTCATCCTCTGTTGTCGCCTTTTCCTCCTGTCTTCGATCTTTCTCAGCATCAGGGTCTTTTCCAGTGAATCAGTTCTTTGCATCCAGTGGCCAAAATATTGGCGCTTCAGCTTTGGCATCAGTCCTTCCAATGAATATTCAGGACTGATTTCCTTTAGGATTTACTGATTTGTTTGATCTCCTTGCAGTCCAAGGGACTCTCAAGAGTCTTCTCCAACACCACAGTTCAAAAGCGTCAGTTCTTCGTCACTCAGCTTTCTTTATGGTCCAACTCTCACATCTACTCATGACTACTAGAAAAACTATAGCTTTTACTATATGGACCTTTGTCAGCAAAGTAATGTCTCTGCTTTTTAATATGCTGTCTAGGTTGGTCATATCTTTTCTTCCAAGGAGCAAGTGTCTTTTAATTTCATGGCTGCAGTCACCACCTGCAGTGATTTTTGGAGCCCAAGAAAATAAAGCCTCTCACTGTTTCCATTATTTCCCCACCCATATGCCATGAAGTGATGGGACCAGATGCCATGATCTTAGTTTTTTGAATATTGAGTTTTAAGCCAGCTTTTTCACTCTTCACATTCATCAAGAGGCTCTTTAGTTCCTCTTCACTTTCTGCCATAAGGGTGCTGTCATCTGCATATCTGAGGTTATTGATATTTCTCTGCAGTCTTGATTCTAGCTTATGCTTCATCTAGTCTGGCATTTCACATGATGTACTCTGCATAAAAGTTAAATAATCAGGGTGACAATATACAGCCTTGACATACTCCTTTCCTGATTTGGAACCAGTCTTGTTCCATGTCCAGTTCTATCTGTTGCTTCTTGACCTGCATACAGATTTCTCAGGAGGCAGGTCAGGTGGTCTGATATTCCCATCTCTTTAAGAATTTTCCACAGTTTGTTGTGATCCACATAGTCAAAGGCTTTGGGGTAATCAATAAAGCAGAAGTAGATGTTCTCCTGGAACTCTCTTGCTTTTTGATGATCCAACAGATGTTGGCAATTTGATCTCTGGTTCCTCTGCCTTTTCTGAATCCAGCTTGAACATCTGGAAGCTCTCGGTTCACATACTGTTGAAGCCTGGCTTGGAGAATTTTGAGCATTACTTTACTAGAGTGTGACATGAGTGCAATTGTGCAGTTGTTTGAACATTCTTTGGCATTGCCTTTCTTTGGGATTGGAATAAAAACTGACCTTTTCCAGTCCTGTGGCCACTGCTGAGTTTTCCACATTTGCTGGCATATTGAGTGCAGCACTTTTACAGCATCATCTTTCAGGATTTGAAATAGCTCAACTAGAATTCCATCATCTCCACTAGCTTTGTTTGTAGTGATGCTTGCCAAGGCCTATTTGACTTCGCACTCCAGGATGTCTGGCTCTAGGTAAGTGATCACACCATCGTGATTATCTGGGTCATTAAGATCTTTTTTGTATAGTTCTTCTGTGTAGTCTTGCCACCACTTCTTAATATCTTCTTCTTCTATTAGGTCCATACCATTTCTGTCCTTTATTGTGCCCATCTTTGTATGAAATGTTCCCTTGGTATCTCTAATTTTCTTGAAGAGATCTCTAGTCTTTCCCATTCTGTTGTTTTCCTCTATTTCTTTGCATTGATCACTTAGGAAGGCTTCCTTATCTCTCCTTGCTGTTCTTTGGAACACTGCATTCAGATGGATATATCTTTCCTTTTCTCCTTTGCCTTCTGCTTCTTTTCTTTTCTCAGCTATTTGTAAGGGCTCCTCAGACAACCATTTTGCCTTTTTTGCATTTCTTTTTCTTGGGGATGGTTTTGATCATGGCCTCCTGTACAATGTCATGAACCCCCATCCATAGTTCTTCAGGCACTCTATCAGATCTAATTCCGTGAATCTATTTGTCACTTCCACTGTATATTCATAAGGGATTTGATTTAGGTCATACCTGAATGATCTGAGAAGAAGGGGATGACAGAGGATGAGATGGTTGGATGGCATCACTGACTCAATGGACATGAGTTTGAATAAACTCTGGGAGTTGGTGATGGACAGGGAGGCCTGGCCTGCTGCAGTCAATGGGGTTGCAAAGAGTCAGACACAACTGAGCGACTGAACTGAACTGAACTGAATGGTCTAGTGGTTTTTCCTGGAGAAGGCAGTGGCACCCCACTCCAGTACTCTTGCCTGAAAAATCCCATGGACGGAGGAGCTGGGTAGGCTGCAGTCCGTGGGGTCGCAAAGAGTCGGACACGACTGAGCGACTTCACTTTCACTTTTCACTTTCACGCATTGGAGAAGGAGATGGCAACCCACTCCAGTGTTCTTGCCTGGAGAATCCCAGGGACAGGGGAGCCTGGTGGGCTTCCATCAATGGGGTCACACAGAGTCAGACACGACTGAAGCGACTTAGCAGCAGCAGCAGCAGGAGCAGTGGTTTTTCCCTACTTTCTTCAATTTAAGTCTGAACTTGGCAATAAGGAGTTCATGATCTGAGCCAGAGTCAGCTCCCAGTTTTGTTTTTACTGACTATTTAATATCTGCTTAACTATGTTTATATAATAATAAGTAAATTAAAAAACATATTCTAGGGACTTCCTTAGTGGCTCAGTGGTAAAGAATCCCCTTGCCAATGCCGGAGACATGGGTTCAATCCCTGATCTTGAACGATCGCACATGCGGTGGAGCAACTTACACCCATACGCCACAACTACTGAGCCTGTGCTCTAGAGCCGGGAAGCCACAACTGCTGAGCCCACGTGCCGCAACTACTGAAGCCCGAGCACCCTAGAGCCCGTGCTTCACAACAGAGAAGCGACCACAATGGGAAGCCCACACACCACAAGTAGAGGGCAGCCTCCACTCACCACAACTAGAGAAAAACGTGCGCAACAACGAAGGCCCAGCACAGCAAAAATAAATGAATATAATGACTATATATTCTAGACAAATCCTTTTCCACTTATACATGCAGTGCTTTTTTGCTTTTACAACTTAAAATTTTGACCCTGTTTCCACCAGTACAAAACTGCACCTTCTTGGTAAGAAAAATAAAGTCATTGACCTCAAGAACTAACCTTACGTTCTTCAATAGGAGTTTTTGAAAGTGCCTGAAATTAAAGTTACAGGGTTTTGAACTGCTGAGTTAATGATCTTGTTGAAGGAAGAATGTCAAATGCACCAGTTGCTAAGCCTGATCCCTAAGGTCTCTCAGAAATGTATTCAGATTCTGTGGCAATAAACAGAAAGAAAAACAAGTTTTTCCCACAAATTTTGTGCTTTTAAGTACTTGCTGTGGCAAATATTAACCTCTAGTGTAATTATTTGAATTCAGGTTCTCAGGCTATTATCTATTTATCTATAGATGTGTGTGTGTGTGTGTGTGTGTGTGTGTGTGTATGCATGTGTAATATGACACAAGTCAGGTTTAAGTTTTCTATAACTATGTAAGTTGTTGGCTGTCTGAAATCATGTTAAGCCAATGGATGCCTTTTAAACACTGTCTACTCACTATTAGTTCTGGATTTTATTACTTTGGACCTTTTCAGTCTGAAACTTTTTATAGTCTTCACCAGAGGAGCAATTCTGATCCATTTCTTAGTGATGTTGCAATAATTAGCTTAGCATGGCAACACACTCCAGTATTCTTGCCTGGGAAATCCCATGGACAGAAGAGCCTGGCAGACTACAATCCATGGGGTCACAAAAGAGTTGGATATGACTTAGTGACTAAACAACTAAATTAGAAAATAAAAATGATGCTGTTAAGCATTTGTCTTTGTTTTGTTTAGAGTGATATTTTCCAGTTTTATTGCATTTTTATTAGTTAAAGTTTATCAGCAGTAGATGTAATTGCTTCTATCTTGGACATCAACTAATATATAAATACAAAGTTTGTACGACCACCTGGTATATTTGTTTGGGTCCAAGGTCTGGGTCCAACAATTCTGTAGCCCTTTAAAAACTTTGGCAAACTGCTTTTCCTCTTGATTTTAAATCATTATTTTGTAAGGAAAATTTAATTAGAAAAAAAAGTGTTTCCTTTTTATGTGCAGGCCAGTCTATTGAGCCAATAAAGAATTTGTTTGAAAATAATTCCCTGCTTCTAGAACTACTAAGAGAATAATTTTTTTCTTTAATTAGTATTTTAGAATTTTTTTTTAACGAATGCCAAATGCAATGTGAGCTCAAGTTTTTTAGTTCAGTTCTAAACTTAGAACCCGTGATTTTCAAGTGGGTTCTAAATTTGGCAAAAATGTCTTCTCTCTGCCATAGTAGCTGGTGTTTTCCCATTCTTAACGGTTCATACATCTTATTTTCTAAGCAAGCAATGCTGTCTTTCTTCACTTTTTAATAATTTTTTCCATTTCCTCTTTGTGGAATACCAAATGTGATGCCACCTTTTTAGACCATTAAATAAAATAGATATGGCAACTTTTAGAAAGAAAAATGGAGCGGGAGGGGGAATGATAAGGAGGAAAAAGGTAATTTAACTTCTTTCTTACAATGAAAAGATAAATACCTTATGTCTCAGATATTGCATTACACGAAGTTTATATATAGGTTGTTCGAAATCACCAAGTCAGAATTCAATTGGAATACTTATTTTCTTTCTGCAAATGTCTGCATAAATCCTCATGAGTCTCTGCCCCTCCCAGAGAAAAAGGTGGGATAAAAGAGCATTCCTATTTGGTCATCGCCCCCAGAAGCTTGTCCAGCAAAACCAAGTCCTGTGGTCTGCTCTTTGCTGACTATTTAATCCCACTCCTTGCAGGTTAAGACACAGAGGTAAAATGCTAAACTCAAACCTCACTGTGGGCCTGGCGAGCCAGTAGTGCCAGCCTCTGGGAGGTAGAGGTTATTAGTAGACAGGTTCATAGTTGCAAAGGGCGGACCCGGTGGCTCAGTGGTAAAAAATCCACCTTCAATGCAGGAGACACAGGAGATGAGGTTTCGATCCCTGGGTCGGGAAGGTCCCCTGGAGGAGGGCTTGGCAACCCACTCCAGTATTCTTGCCTAGAGAATCCATGGACAGAGGAGTCTGGCGGGCTAAAGGGTCGCAGAGTTGGACACGACTGAGGCTACTAAGCAGGCACACATGCACATATTTGGAAACAGTCACCTCCTCGTCCCGCGAGGTGTTAGAGGGAGGATGCCGTGATCTGTCCCCCACCCCCGCCAGCACAGGCACCCACGTGTCTCTCACTCACCTGCATTTATCTGTCCTCCAGCTTCATGCTCACATCTTTCTCTTTGATCATTCCTGGTATTCCTTACTTCTCCCATTAGAACATCTTTGCGTTAACATAAGATGGACTAGGAGAAGGAAGATAAGCTTGAATAAAAAGGTGAAACGTTTGGGGTTCTTTTTCTCTCTGCTGAGACAAACTTTTGGAAACTGATCCCTCAGCTGCATACCTCTGCCGAAGAAGTATGTATCTGTTTGAGCAGCTTCCTTTTCTTCCCACAAGCATGTTGTTTGCGCACTTGTACACATCACCCCAGGCTTCCCTGGTGGCTCAGTGGTAAAGAATCCGCCTGCCAATGCAGGAGACATGAATTCAATCCCTGGGTCGGGAAGATCCCCTGGGAAAGGAAACGGCAACCCATTCCAGTGTTCTGGCCTGGGAAATCCCATGGACAGAGGAGCCTGGCGGCAACCGTCCGTGGGGTTGCAAAGAATCAGACATGACTTAGTGACTAAACATCTACAAAGGCGTCACCTCAGCCCGGAAGGACTAGGTTGCAGCTTGCTCCTTCACACCTCCCAGGTCTTCCCTACACATCTTGGCAAACAGGCAGCTCGCTTGCTCTCTCGAATCCCTCTGGTCTTCACGTCTTCTCTGCTCAGAAGGAAAAACCATCAGATCCCTTCTAGCAGGAGGCGGCCGCCAACTTCAGGAGAACAGCCCTGACGGTCTAGTCCAACAGGTTTCCCCGCTTTATTTTCTCTTGCTTCCGCAGTGCCAAGAGGGGAGGACTGGAATACCTGAGATACTTCCCGCTCCCAGCCTTCCTGGGTTCCAAGCATTCTGACCACCAAGCTCCCGGCAGATGCAGCAGTCGGGTTTCCTGGGATGTTTGGCCCTTGTATCCTCCATACCACTTCCACTGGCACCTGTCTGCCCTCCCCACCCGGCAAGTGCTGGTAGAATTCCACTGACCTCAGTGTTCCTGGAGGGGCTGGAGTTGGCCTGGACGTCCAACCTTGACGGGAATGCAGCAGTGGGAAGCAGCTTGGGCACTGCCCTGGTGGACAGTGTGTCGTCGTTCAAGTTCCGAGGATAGGTGCTCTGAGTGAGAAAGCCGGATGGGTTTAGCTCAGCAGGTCACCCAGGCCAGTCTCCTGCCTCCAACAGTGGCACAAAGGGCTATTTTGTGAGAAAACATTGTTGCACTCTACCATGTCAGCCTCCAGCGTTGAGGGTTACCGCACGTGCGATTCTGGTTTTCCTTGACAGTACATTATTTATCAGGCCTTGTCTCCAAATTCTCTAATTCTTTGGGTCTCAATCATCTGTCACAGTCTTTTTGTATCAAATCAAGAAAAGAGCATGAGCTAGGGTGAGAGTCAGGAGGCATGGGTTCTTTCTATTACTCCGCCATAACGGAATATTATGACCTTGGCCTTCTCGGGACCTTCATTTAAAACACTGGGGGCCTGATTACAACCATGTTCTAAAACTCCATGACTCCTCTTTAAACTACTACTTAATAGTATAGTAAGTAGAAAATAGCACTTAAAATAATATCGTATGACACTTTCCACCCACAGTTGTCCCTACCTCTCACTTTGATTCAACCTTAAGGCGATCCCGCTGTTTCTAGGCGTATAGGGTTACCCTACTGTGCATTTTTGACTGAATTTTCTACATTATACTCCTCCTTTACTCTTTAGCTCTGCTAATGACAGATCTACTGTCTTTTCTCTTTATAAGTCCACCTTTATAAACTCGAAGTGCTCTTGATTATTTTTGTTACCCATCTCCAGACAGACCTCAGCCCTGAAGGAAGTAGCGTATAGTCAAGGCAGGGTAATGGTGTTTTCTGTTTACCCTACAGCCCAGTGGCTTTGTGACGGCCACAGCACACCGAGTTTGTGTCTTTGGGGGGCTGCCCACAGTCTACCCCAAGATGCCTTTCCTGTATTATAAATAGGAGTTCAGAGCCCATCACCTTATAAGTACTTTGGAGACTTTGCCCCCTGATATTTTCCTCTTTTCCACATGAATACACATCTCCCACTTTTTGCACAGCCGTGAGCTTAATCCTCTTGGATCTTTATCACCTGAAAGAAGAGTCTTCTACAGAATCAAAGGTCATACTATATATTTCCACCTCCAGGTCAGTTTTTTAAATACTGAAGAAAAATAAAAAATGAAACCCTCTCATATTTATCCTGATCCCTGGGAGAGGGCTGCAGGGCTGGGGATGGAGAGTGAGGGGTGAGATGCAGATCCCACCTGAAGGATGAGAAAGCTTAGCGTTTCATGTGTGTGTGTGTGATTCAAAGTTTTAATAGATTGTACTCCATTTATAGTGATTATAAAGTATTGGCTGCATTCTCTGTGCTGTACAATAGATTCTTGTAGCTTACTTATTTTATACAGAGTAGTTTGTGTCATTAGCATTTAGTTTTCATGTGAGTTTTGTTGTTGTTTAGTTGCTAAGCTGTACTCTACTCTTTGTGACCCATGGACTGTAGCCCACCAGGCTTCTTTGTCCGTAGGATTTCCCAGGCAAGAATACTGGAGTGGGTTGCCATTTTCTCCTTCAGGGGATCTTCCCAATTCAGGGATCGAACACAAGTCTTCTGCATCTCCCACACTGGCAGGCAGATTCTTTACCCAATGAGCCACCAAGGAAGCCTGAACTATACAGGAGTTGGTAGCAAAGTGGAGATTAGACCCATGGCTCTTCATTACTTTCCCCGCTCTGTTTAAGCATTTACTCATGGATTGAGTGGCTCCTCTAGGCCAAGCGCTCAGCTTGATGCCAAGAAACATGGTGAATAATGCTCACCCAGCACTTGAGGGGTTTGCAGACTAGAAGGCCACGTGTGTGGGCAGTTTCAGGCCTGGTGAGGATGCCAGGAGTGGCGTGGGCGCTAAGGGGAGGCTTCTGAGAGCAAGAGAGTCTAAGCTGAAGGTCAGGCAGGCGGCGGGCAGGTGGAGGGTCATCTTGACTGAGGGAACGGTGGCTGCCTGGGGAACTGTGGGAGCTTGGGGCGTCGCGCAGGAGGCGGCAGCAGACGCTGATGGTGGCGCTCCGCTAAGATGTTTGGAGGCGCTCTTGAAGGGCGGTGGGGAGTCATAGAAGGGCTTTTTTAAAGTCAGGGAATACCATGATTGTATTATCTTAATTACTTTAGAAAAATCACTTGGAGTTATCTGAGGCTGAGGCCCAGAGACGTTAGGTAGTTAGAAACTGTTGGAATAAACCCAAGCAGGAGACCACAGCTTGAACTAAGATGGTGGTCTTCCCAGAGGGAAGGAGGTAGACCAGAGACATAGATGAAAGAGGTGGAGACCACGGACCCGATGATTTGTTGATTGTTGGGATTTAGGGAGAGGGAGGAACCAAGGAGGAAATGGGTCTTTTTTGAGGTCGTTGGGTTTGGGGTGCCAAAGCAAAGACTATAAAGAGACATCCATGCAGGACATCATGTACAAGACTTGGACTTTGGAGCCAGAGGGGCTAACTGGGTCAGCCTAGGCGACCTTACCTTCCTCCTTTGTAAAATAAGGAAGTACCAACCACTCCAAGGAGCAGAGAATTATAAGGAGGTAAACCCATGGACAGAGGAGCCTGGAGGCCTACAGTCCATGGGGCTGCAAAGAGTCAGACATTACTGAGCCACTTTCACATGCTACATACAAAGCATTTATGGTGCCTAGCATATGTAAATGCCCAATAAATATTAGTTTCTGCCCCCTCCCCTTACCTACCATCCACAGACACTTTCAGCTGAACAACATGCCTTCTCACTCTGATGGAAGAAGCTCCATGCTGCCCTTCCCTTTATTCTGTCACTAACAAATGGATGGGTCTTTTTTTTTTTTTTTTAATTCCTTAGACAACAGAGAGTAAAGGAGAGACCAGAGGAAGGGGAAGGGATCTGATTAAACGTGGAAACTTTCCTAAGGTAAAAGTTTTACCTAAAAGAGCTTTCAAGCGTTTCACATGGATTCTTTCTCAGCTACAAACATCAACCTATGACTGTGACAATCGTATGCCTTTGGTAGCACGTTTAAGACAGAATACTTGAACTGCGCTGGAACAGAGTAAGATGGTGGTTTCCTTTCCTTCACAGGCTCTCTTGGCTCCACTTGTCTGGTCTGTCCTTGAAGCTTAAGAGTTCCAAGCAATGATGTGGTCGGCATCTCAGTTTAGAAGAATGCAGGTCTTCTGCCTTGGGTCCTCTTCCAATCTTTTCGCTTTGGGAGATACGCATGTACATTCTTTCTTATTGCTCTGTGTGGATTTAGATAGCATCTAACCCATACATTTAGGGCTCACAACCCGCCTTGGGCCACGTTTCTTAGATGTTGGATAGATTCAGAAACATTTTAGAGGGGAACACTGGCGCTGGCTTCCACTCTGGTAGGCTTCTCCCTTCACCTCTTTGGCATTCTTCTGTTGCTCTAGCAGTTCTTCCTCTAATCTCATTTGTGTTCTTCTGCTCCATTAAAAAAAAAAAAAAAAAACACTTTGAAAAAGATAAGAGGCTCACTTTTAACCAGCAAGGAATTTATAGTCATGTAAAGATATTCTTTGAGTCTTCTAATTATCTTTAAGAAACATTTAGCTTTTGAAGACACCTTATTACCACATAATGTTTAGGTCAGGATATATGTTCCTGAGCTCCCCTGGTGGCTCAGACAGTAAAGAATCTGCCTGCAATGAGGGAGACCCAGGTTTGATCCCTGGGTGGGGAAGATCCGCTGGAGGAGGAAATAGCTCCTCACTCCAGTATTCTTGCCTAGGAAATCACATGAATAGAGGAGCCTGGCAGGCTACAGTCTATGGGGTCACAAAGAGTCAGACATGACTGAGTGATTAACAGGTCACATACGTTTCTACCTGCAAAAAGTTTACATTTCTTTAGGTAAGGTAAGAAAACACGAGAGGAAAAAAGATTCAAGAGACTAATATTACACTTTTTTAAAAAGATGGGCAGGAAACCATAGAGGTGGCCTCACAAGAATCCATTCTCCTGCTTGGGATGAGATTATTGATTTTCTTAGTTACTATTTTTCGCTCAAGTGTTGAAATAAGTGCCTTTGATTCCTGGGCTTGAGAAAAACTTGTTCTCCACAGCACTTGGCAAGTATAAATCCCAGGAACTAGGTGCTTTAAGCACCGTGTTTGTGAAGCAGGAGCCATTGTTGAGAAAGAGCAGGGCGGGAGGAGTGAGGTGGGGGGAGGGAGGAGGTGGAGGGAGGGGGAGCAGAGCTGAGCTAGGAGCCCTAGCAGTGTGGGAGGAACCAAAAGATGGAGGGGAGGGTCTGAACTTGCTGGGGCCTTGCAGGTCCGGTCCACCTTGCTCCATTTCTGTTCTACCACTGCTGGGTCCACACAGGGCACCCTCATCACCCACACTGCTCCCAGTAACTCTGGAGTCGTTTCATGCAAATATAACCTGGTTTTACCCAAATCTGAAACCTGGATTGAATTTGTTGAACTATTCGGTGGCACACATTTTGGTCTAAAATGAATTTGCTACACAGGAAGGACTTATTTGGGGGGAGCTTATGAATTTTTGTGATAACTGGCAATATGCAGGAAAAACAACAACAACAACAAAAAACTGCGTTAACCTCAAAATTTGCTGCATGCATACAATCCACTGGGCTCCCCTGGTGGCTCAGTGGTGAAAAATTGAGTGACAATGCAGGAGACACAGGTTCAGTCCCTAGGTTAGGAAGATCCTCTGAAGGAGGAAATGGCAACTGGCTCCAGGAATCTTGCCTGGGAAATCCCATGGATAGAGTAGACTGGCGGGCTACCATCTGTAGTGTCATAAAGAGTTGGACACAACCGAGCACGCACACGCACATATACGGTCAATTAGTATTAGTTATTGGTGGTTATCGTTTTGACTTTAAGGACTTTTAATAAGATCTGGGAATTTAAAAAATAAATATTTTTGCAAGCTTCTGAACTATAACACCTCCTCCCACAGTAAAAACCAAACCAAAAAATCTGTTAAAACACTAATTCATAAAAACCATTGCTCCAAACCATCAGAATAGGGACCAACCTGAATTTAACCACATAAAGCTGCCAGTATCCACAGATTTGACCAACCAAGATGGCAACACAGCAGTAGGTTTTGCCCCACATACCTTGAGCCAGCATACTAGAGTGTAATTTATTCTGCAAAGGGAAGGAAATTGTAGACACGGTTTATTAAAACTGAGTATCAGCACTGTGATAGGTGTGGACAGAAAACTGAACCTCACCTGACATTCAGCTATCATTTACTAAATACCTGTGATGGGCAAAGAGTGCTGAGAAACAAAGATAGGTAAGGCAACATAATGTGTAATATATTTGTATAGGTTATGAACTATGTAATAATCTATGGTCATTCTATTTATAACACTGTAAAAGCCATTGGAAAGGTACAACCAAAAGTGAAAAAGCTCAAGTTGAGAACTGTAAACAGCTGGGGAAGTTTTAAAGGACAGATTGGATTTAGTGGAGGTTGGGGGAAGGACACTCCAAAGCAAAAGAAACACCATGACCAGAAGCTGGAAGTTAGGAGAGTACAAGGTCCAATTTGATTGGAAATTAGGAGAGCCGTGGGAGAGAGAGAAGGGGACAAGTTTTGCCTGCTTCCGGAAGGCCTTGAAGGTCCAGTGAGGATTTGGCAGTTAATTGGGAAGAAAATGTAATTAAATGGAAAGTTTTTAAGCAGTGGAGTTTTATGCGTTAGGAAAATATTAAAAATACCATTTTTTGAAATAATCTAAAATAAACAGCCAACATCTGGTGCTCATTTACAGAATTCTAAGAAATTTGCATACTAGGCTCAGCTCTTTATGTATATGAGCTAATTTAAACTCACAACTTCCCTTTAAAAGGGGCATTATCATTTTACCAAAGCGACTGAAGCTCAGAGAGGTTAATTCACTGTGCCCAAAGTAACACAGCTGGTTAGTGCCAAGGCCAGGATTTTAACCTTTGGAGTGTCTGGTTCCAAAGCCTCCATGCTTATCCACAAAATAATAAAGGCCAGAACTACAGTTGGGGGCAATAGAAATGAAAAAAAAAATTGGGATAGGGGATGATTTAAAAGTACAGTGACATGAATGTTACAGAATTTGATGTGAGGGAAGCAGAAGGGAGGAATGAGACTCAGAATTGGAGCTGGTGTAGGAAATTGGCAAATAGAGAAATGAGAATGGAGTGTGGCTTTGGGAGCAGACCTATAGGATTGAGACATTGGAACCCAGTGCCACCCTGGACAGAACCAAAGGCTGAAAGGGAAACTTGGGGTCATTTACATAGAAATGGAGGTTAAAACTCCACGTGGAGTTGGTCCCTGGGGTCTCTAAGAGAGCAGAGAAGCAACAAGAAGATGACTCAGGACTGAATTATGGGAAACAAACAAATAGTCAATAAAGAAGACACATCGGTGGTGAGGCAAAAGTTTTTCCATGTAAACACTGATAGTTTTCCTTCTAGCAGATACCTGATTCTGATCTGGGTTAACAGGCTGGTCAGATTTAGATGACAGTGGAGACACCTCAACTTTTATTTATTTTTTTAGTTACAGTGTAATTGCTTTACAATGCTGGTGTGCAACAATGTGAATCAGCTATATGCATGCATACATCCCCTCCCTCTAGCCTCCCTCCTACCCACCCCCTGCCAAGACAGCTTAACTTTAGAGCTATGATGAATGTACATGATTTTTATATATTATAGATGGTATATTTGTCTTGGGGGAAGAATTTCTAGAGTAATGAGGCCTAACTCTTTTTTAATGATCTCAATCTTTGAGTCTTCTTTAGCACATTTCTTCTGTTAAGAAATTAAAGGTTTTTTGTTTCTAATTGTTTGGGGGGGTGGGGGGTGCACTACGTGGCACATAGAACTTCCCCAACCAGGAATTGAACCTGTGCCCCTTGCAGTGGAAGTATAACAGGGCACAACTTTTGAAAGAATAACATAGCCCAAGGACACAACCACATCAACCAGTTAGAATCAACCCTGCTTGGGACTTGAACCCAGCCAAAACCCTCTGGTACCTGGTGTCAGAACCTAATGAAGCTCAGATTCTTGATGTCTCATCTCAGAAAGAATTCACTTAGAGACAAAGTGATAGGTAAGATGTGGATTTGTTCAGATTCGGAGAGAAGCACACTCCACAGACAGAGTGGGCCATTGCAGAGGGCAAGTGTGGCCCCAAAATGTGGCCCAGTTAGTTTTCTATAGGTTCGGTAATTTCCTATGCTAATGAGTGGGAGGATTATCCAATCAGGTATTTTGGGGAAGGGATGGAGATTTTCAGGATTTTGGCTACTGCCCACTCCTTGGTCTTTTGACAGTGCCTTGGAACTGTCACAGGCTTCCCTGGTGGCTCAGAGGTTAAAGCGTCTGCCTACAATGTGGGAGACCTGGGTTTGATCCCTGGGTCGGGAAGATCCCCTGGAGAAGGAAATGGCAACCCACTCCTGTATTCTTGCCTGGAGAATCCCATGGACGGAGGAGCCTCATGGGCTGCAGTTTCACAGGGTCGAAAAGAGTCAGACACGACAGAGCGACTTCACTTTCACTTTCACTTGGAATTGTCTTGGCGCCTCTGGGTGTGTCATTTCACTTGCTGATCGAGGATCAAGGCCTGCTCTTGTCCGCCATCTTGGTCGCATTTGATCTAATTGGCTTATGTGGTTTGTGTTGTGTCCTTGGGCTATGTTATTCTTTCAAAAGTTGTGCCCTGCCCCTTTCCCTCCTGTTACATAAGATTGTAGCCTAATAATAATCTGTCCTGAGGATGGCCCACAGTTTACCAAGACAAGCCACTCATTGAACACCTAGGTTGTTGACACATGGATAATTCTGCAGTTAATATTCTTATTCAAATTTTCATGCTTTTTACTTGTTTATGATTACTTTCTGAGTACGTTTTGGAAGCAAAATCATTGGTCAAATGCCATGAATGTTTCTCAAGCAGAGTTCTGTTTCAGAATGTGACTGTCAATTTGCTGGTAGTACGTATGTTAGAATATATTAAATCATGCTATCTCCTTCCTACTTGCTTATTTCTGTTCTTGGAAATCAAAAGGAAGCCTTAGAACAAGGATCAACAGCAACCTCTGGGGGAAGAAAGCACACAGGTTTTCTGTTGTTGATTTTTTGTTTTAACACCTTCATGAACAACAGGTATGGATTGGTGGTCACCTTCTATTTAGCCCCACAAGCCATTTTGGGTGCTGTGTTTTTGTTTGTTTAGTTTTTTCAACAAAAAAAGCTGTAGCTATCCTGTCTGGAGGTAAAGCTATCTTCTGCTCAAAGAGAGACTCTGCCTGGCCTCTGACAAAGACAGATCCAAGGTGATGAACCCCATATTTATCGGCTCTGCTAGGATTTCTCTCCTAGGCTTTGGGGATGTTCAAGCATCTTCTTTGCTTCTCCCGAAGGCCTGGAACGCCTGCTTTTGTCTTGATCTTCCAGGGAGAGCAAGGCACTCTTCCTTCTTGTCTCCTATCTTTCTCAGCCCCACAGATTTGGCAGCAGCCTCCTTGGCTGTGCAGGGGTCTCTGGCTGCAGGTACCTGGATGCAGCAGCTGCCCTGGCGTTTCTCCCCTTCAGTCCCATCTCATCCCATCAGTAGGCAGCATCCACACTTACCTCTTAGAGCCGTCGTTACCCTTGATGGAAGACGGACTTCTTGACTCCCACCTTTATTGCAGTGTTCTGCAAACTGTAGGGCCTATTTGTGGGTTTCAAAGTAAATTTAGGATTTTAAGGGAAAAGAAGTCAGACTCCATCACAACGGTAGGTATTGTTTCATGAAACCTTTTTCAAGATTTATATATGCAGAATATATGGGCCCTATTCAAAAACCTTGAAAGTCAAGGCTGTAAACTCACATCAAATCCCCATGAGGATATGGGGTATATTTAGGTGGGAAAATCTGATTGTCTTTAAATTTTTATTAGCTGGGCTAGTAACTGAAAGGCCATGAGACTTAGTGGGGAAAACTTCAGCTTTGGAGTCAGAACTGGGTCAATATTGTTACTTTCTCACTAGCTGTGTGACCTTGGACAACTGAAGGGATCTCTCTAAGCCTCCTTAGAATTATTTGTACAATTATTTTCATCCTGTGCAGATGAAATGAAATCATCTCTGTATAGCCCCGCACACAGGAGAGATAGAGTATATAAAGCTCAATTTCTAGTCTTTTGTCTGGGCTGTAGGACAGCCTCTGATAAATAGCCAGCCAGACTCTCTGTTTCTCATCAGGAGTACCTGCTACTTGTGATAGCACCAAACATGGTTCTGCTCCTCACCTGAGGGACCTCTCTGGCTCAGTTTCCTACTCTGTGTTCTGTGTGATGAGAGTGTTTCTCAGGAGAAGAACCTCTGAGCAAAGAACATCACAGAATCACAGGTTGTAGTCCTGAAATCCTAAGGACCCAGCTCAGAACTTGCCAACCCAGGTGTCCGCAGGGGCCAGCCAGGTGAGAAGGCAGGTCAGGTGCTTTGGAACTGTGGGGCTGCAGGAGACAACAGAACACCCACCTCCTTCAAGGGGGGCGACCACAGGATCGTCACCTGCCTACATGTGGAGCCAAGCTGATCAGATCTCAGATTGTTCAAAATCTGGATTTTTTTTTCAATATGAAAAAAAATCCACCTTTTTAAAAATACTGTCTGACCAAATGGAGCATCTGCGTGTCATAGAAGCCAGAGAGGCCTGCCAGTTTGCACAATCTGACCCGATGCTTTATGGCTTAGCTGACAGTACAGTCTTCCCAAGAGCTCAAAGAAAACCTCCCAAGATACCCCAGAAGAATGCTCTTTTAATTATTTTGTAGCAAAAATACACTTTAAGCACAGAATATATAATTCCACTAACGGAAGAAATTTCCACTGAATGAAGAGGAAGAGCAGGAAAGTACTGGACAGGATTGACAAGTGGGTAGTGATCCGTCGTCTCTTTCTGTGTTTGTTTCATAAAACATTAATTCTGTTTTTAAAAAACCGCTTTATCAAGACAGAATTCACATACATACAATTTTATGACTTTTGGTATCATCAGAGTCGCACAACCATTATTATAATAAACATTTTCATCTTCTCAAATGAAAACCTATTAGCCGTCACCCCCCTTCCCCACAGGCCCCCACACCTGGTTACCCCTAATCTACTTCCTGTCTTTATAAATTTCCTATTCTAGACATTTTATATAAATGGAATTGTACAATAGGTGGGGTTTTATGTATGTGGTTTCTATCACTTAGCATAATGTTTTCCAGGTTCATCCATGTTGTGACGTTTGTCAGTATTCTATCAATGAATAATATTCAATCATAAAGATATACTATGTTGTATTTATCCTCTCATCAGTTGATGAACCTTTGGACTGTTTTTTGATTATTACAAATAATGCTGCTATGAACAATCATGTGCGGGTTTTTGTGTGGACGTTTTTGTTTCTCTTGGGTACATACCTAGGAGTGGAATTGCTGGGTCATATGGTAACTCTAGGTATATTATTGGGGGGAACTGTCAGACTGTTTTGCAAAGCAGCTGTACTGTTTTACATTCCCACCAGCAGTGTATGATGGTCCCAATTACTCCACATTTTCACTCACACTTGCCATGTCTATCTTTTTTACTATAAGCCATCCTACCTAGCAGGTGTGCTAAGACATTTGTTCTCAAGGTTTACGGCACTTCTAATAGGGCAGCTGAATTTGGCATGTTGACATGGTTCTTGAGATCAAAATCTAAAGGAGTGATCTTTTCTGAATTTAGATCACCATTTTATAAAACTTACTAATGAGTTTCCCCTCTTCATGTATACCATTCTTTGGCTAACCAGAAAAGAGGTACCTTAAAAGGGGTAATTTTTCTTCCTTATTCACCAGTGAAATATTCCAATTCTAGAGATATTGTTGATATAAATTTGTGTCCACTGGCAGTCCAGTGGTTAGAACTCCATTGCTTTCTTTGCCGAGGGCCTGGGTTCAATCCTGGTTGGGGAACTAGGATCCTGCAAACTGCCCATCATGCCCCCCAACACACAAAAATTTGCTTACATACCGTTTGTTTTGCTATTGTTGGTTTTTTCCCTTTTTTTGCGTAGCCACCTATCTGCCCACAGCTGAAACCACTAATTTCCCCACCTGCAAGCCACATTGGGACAGAAGACTCGGGCCGAGGCAGAACTACTAAGCAGCCAGTTTCCCTTCTGTGCTCACGGACGGATACAGTAACACCACTCCTCCGCCTTCCTTGGGTCTTTCTTTTGACCCATCCATTTAATCCTATAACATCCTCACGAGTGAGATAAGGCATCACAGCCCCTAAGCAAGAGTTGGGGAAACAAGCACACACCCTAATGGCTACCAGAGGCCACACATGGTGGGACTCAGTGTCCTAGTTCACACCCTGTACTGTTTTCTCTTCCTGAATTCCTCCCCTGTATTGTCAGCATCCAGAAAAACAAAGGTTTTAAGTGTACAGGATCCTTAGTATGGTTGACCTCCTCAGACATTTTGGTTTACTGTTTCTCCTCCTTTTCAGAAACTGGCCCTTTTTGAGAAGCACAGACAACAAGAGAATTCATATAGCTTGACTTTAGGATTCATTGTATGGGGAGGAATCAATATCCTGCAGCCAAACACCCAGGGCCCCCGTCTGCTTTTTTTTTTTTTTACATTAGAGTTAAGTTTCAAATGCCCATTGGAAGCAACCTTTGGGCAGACATTCTTGCAGTTTTCTGTGATAAATTCTTATTTGGCTTGCCATAGTTCATTGTATCCAACTAGGAATAACCTTGGCCTAGTTGGGAGCTGGTAAATAGTACAAATATATGTGTCTGTCTATATTTGCAATTCCCTCCAGCCCCCAACTCCATCTTCCTCTTTTTAAGTTATAAGAACGAGGTGCCATTGACATCTATCCTCAATATTAGTATCCTAACATGTGCTTATTACTGATTATTCTATTTTCCTGCCTTCTGATTTAGAAATATCCCAGTGTTTATCTCCAAAGATGGAAGAGGAAGATTAAAACAATAATTTGCAGTAAGTACTCTTTCAGCTATTAATTCATTTCTTCAATAGTGCCTGCTATATGTCAGGCACCCTGCTAGGTGCTTGGGATGCAAAAATAAAATTCCTGCCTATAAGGGGTGCTGTGCAGTGGGACAAACAGACGCATAACTGGATAATTACAATTGTGAGCATAGTAGTTACTGTACAGAATATTATGGGATCCCAGAAGAGAGGCACTTCACCTACCTTAGAGGCTGGCTCCAGGAAGGGCATAAATTACATTAATGAAGATATGAAATTCAGTTGCCTAAACTGGGCATGGAGAGAGTGATCAAGCTTTTTAAATTAGGTAACTCTGTAAGTTAGGATAAAACCCTCAATAACTCTAAAGTAAAATATATGCCAGTTTGTAACTGATGATTCACATTGAAGGAGAGGGTCTAATATAAATAAGTGAACATTAACGTTGCAAGGCTAGAGCTGGAAGTTGTAGGGTTTACTTGAAACTTTTTCTCCTTTTTATGTTCCTCCCTTTGTATCACAGAAAGCAAATATGAGAAATGTGCCTGTAAGTGGAGGTCTTAATATCCTTCCTTGTGACATGGCCCCTGATATACTTGGGAGTAAATGAAGCGACCATCACTAGACTGAATGAGGAATAGTACTGTTTGAGGATAGAATTTTTTTTAAAAGCTTAATTTGCAACCATTGCCTTCATATAAAATTAAAATATGAAGGAAAGCTCAAGGCTAATTGCACTTGAGTTTTTCTAAGTCATGAGTTTAAAGAGGTCATCATAATCTTAAATCTTTGAAAAATAACTTTAATCTTTACAACCACTTAGTGATAACTTCCATTTTATAGTTGAAAGATTTGAAGCACAAAGAAGTTTAAAAAAAAAAAAAACTTGTCTGAGATTATAGAGCTAGTAAGTAGCAGAGCAAGGATCTGAACCCAGGTCTATTGATATTTAAATCCAGTGCCTGTTACTTACCATAGCATCCTGCTGAAATAGAAACCTGTGTTGGGCCTATTGTTCTCATGTTGTTCTATGACCATAAACTGACCCTGGAAGGAGTAAGCTATTAGAAATAACTGGTAAAAGTATCTAAAAAAGTGGTTGATCCAGAGCAAACCCAACATTGCTCCTGGAAAATACTGATAGTACAATCTTCAAGTAATAGTCAAATTTTTATATCATGGATGCCATTTAAAGTGTAATCATTCTCATGAATATTTTGTAATACAGTCATTGAGAAGATAAAACAGAATTTAAATAACCTAGATTTAAATAAAGCATAAAATTAGATTAATAGAG
>SJYQ01095469.1:0-26840 GCA_006410935.1 Redunca redunca
TTGCTTATGTATTTGTGAAATGGCTGCTTTGCCCAGCCCAGTTTGTTTTCCTCCTAGGCTCACAGCAAAACTACATTTAGTAATCAGATAGGTCCTTGTGACTGAGCTCTAATGGAATCAGGACAGAAGTAACAAAAGTATATCTCATTTCTAAGCATCCTCTAAAACTTCCTACGTGATCCTCCAAACTCTCCTCCTATCCTCATCTGCTGGCCAGATGCAAAACCACCAAGTGGAGCGGACTTCCCTGCCAGTCCAGGGGCTGAGACTCCATGCCCAGTGCAGCGGGCACGGGTTTGATCCCTGGTGAGGGAACTAGATCCCACACGCCTCAACCAAGAGTTTTCATGCTGCAACTAAGACCCAGGGCACCCAAATAAATAATTTTTTTTTCAAGATTGAAGTTTATTTTTGTCTTTCTCATAAGAAATCTAGGAAGCAGCCATTTCAAGAGAAGCCTGGAGCTCTGTGGTTTCGTCAGCAACCCAGGATTCAGTATTTTTGCTCCACCATCTTTGGCTTTCATTCCTCAGGTAACTTCATGGTCCATAGCTGCTGGAACACCAGTCCATATTTTTTTTTTTTGGATGGAAAAAGGAAAGACAAATTGGAAAAAATTAAAGCTGAGTCATGGCCCTTAAACAGCCTTCCTGGAAACATCACACATCACTTATGCTTACATCTCATTGGCCAAAACTCAGTCACATGGCCACACCAAGCTGCAGAAGAGGCTGGGAAATATGGTATTTTTTTTTTAAACTCACTTGGCCATATGTCAAGTTAAAAATCAAGGTCCTTAAATGTCCATCACCAGACGAATGGATAAAAAAGATGTACACTATATATATAGCAATATTACTCAGCCATTAAAAAAAAAGAACAAAATATTGTCACTTGTAACAACATTGATGGACGTAGAGATTATCATACCAAATGAAGTAAGTATGTCAGTTTGTCAGAGAAAGACAAACATCATATAATATCACGTATGTGGAATCTAAAACATATCACAAGAGAACTTACTTACAAAACAGAAATAGACTCACAGACATAGAAAACAAACCAAAGAGGAAAGGGGGAGGGGGAGAGGGATACATTAGCAGTATGGAACTAACAGACACACACTGCGATATACAAAGCAGACGAAAAACAAGGACCTGCTGTACAGTACAGGGAATTATATTCAATGTATTGTAAGAATCTATAATGGAAAAGAATCTGAAAAGTATATATACATATGACGGAATCACTTTTCTGTACACCTGAAACAAACACAATATTGTAAATCAACTATAATTTAATAAAATAATTGAGGTTCTGTCATTAAACGGTTGACTCAATTAGCAGTCTCTGGCACGATGTCCCACAGAAATAATATTCCCAGAATGTAAGTTAGGATAAAATGACTAAATAAGGAGATTGTTTTTAAACATTTGTAACAGCTTTATTCAGGATAATTCTCATACCATATAACTCACCTACTGTAGATGTACAGTTTAATGAGTTTTAGTAAATGTATATAGTTGTGCAACCTTTACCACAATCCAGTTTTAGAACATCTCCATCACCCCCAGGAGTTCCCTTCTTCCTGTCTGCAGTCACTTCCCACTCCCACTCCTAGGCCCAGGCAACCATTGACCTGACTACGTCTCTACACTCATGCCTTTTCTGGAATTTCATATTTATGGAATAGTGCACTATACTGTCATTTATGTCTGGCTTATTTCCCTTAAAACAGTATGTTTGTGGTTCATCCATGTTGTAGAATATATTGTCAGTTTCTTCCTTTTTATCGCTACAGAGTCTTCCTTTGTATGGATATGCCATCTTTTACTTACCCACTCATGAACTAATGGATATCTGGATGGTTTCCATTTTGGAGCTATTATGAATAACACTGCTATGAACATTACCTACAAGTGTTTGTGTGGACTTATGTTTTCATTTATCTTGGGTAGATCTCTAAGGAGATCGATGCTTACAATTGAAGGCATACATTGAAAGGACATTCACTGACTGTCTGCAACTGACAAGCACTGTAAATAGGTGCTGGGGATACAGTGGTGAATAAAATGCAGCGCAGGGACTTCCCTGATGGTCCAGTGTTTCAGAATCGTCCTGCCCGTACAGGAACACAGGTTGGATTCCTAGTCCGGGAGGATCTCACGAGCCTCAGAGCAACTGAGCCTCTGTACCACAATGACTGAGTCCATGCTCCAGATCTCACAAGCTGCAACAGGAGAAGCCACTGCAGTGAGAAACCCATGCACCCCAACGAAGAGTAGCCCCTGCTCGCTGCAACTAAAGAAAGCCCATGCAAAGAGACAGAGACCCAGCACTTCAACTACTGAGCCCGTGTGTGCCAGGGCTGGTGCTTTGCAATAGGAGAAGCCAATGAGAAGCCCACGCACCCCAATGAAGAGTAGCCCCCTATTGCCACAGCTAGAGAAAACCCGCAGACCACAACAAAGACCTAGCACAGCCAAACATAAATAAATAATAAAATTAATTTTTTAAAATGCAGCAAAAACTCAGCCTTTGTGGAGTTTGCAGACAGTTGTTAGTCAACTAATTGTGCAAACAAATGTAGAATATAGTAGCAGTAATAAGTGCCATAAAGGAGGGGCACATGGTTCCATGACAGCCCGTGCTGGAAGGATATGCCTTGACTAAGGAGGTCAGTAAAGCTGCCCATTAGCTGAGACCTTAAGTATACCAGCAGGCTTCTTTGGTAGCTTAGATGGTAAAGAAGTGCCTGCAGTGCAAAGAGACCAAGGTTTGACCCCTGGATCTGGAAGATCCCCTGTAGGAGGGCATGGCAACCCACTCCAGTATTCTTGCCTAGAGAATCCCATGGACAGAGGAGCCTAGCAGACTACAGTCCATGGGGTCATGAAGTGTCGGATACAACTGAGTGACTAACACAAAGTGTACCAGGATGATCACTCCCAGTGAATTTTGTCCTTCAAAGTAATATCTTATGAGGCCTTACACTTATTTCCAATAGTGCTGCCCTTGCAAAAATTCTAAGCCAATTTACAAGCAATGCTGGTCCCAGACCTCTTTGTCCTCTGATGAAGTCCTTGTGTGTTAACCTCTCAGAATGTTTTGTTTTCTGATTAGACCATGACAAATACAACAAACCACCTAAGAAAATCAACAGCATCTCTTTAGAGTCACTCTCACCAATTGCCAAAAATGGAATTCCCCTGCTAAATCATGGCTCTTGTTCCCCAGAGCTGGTGGAGAGGGGTTCGTGGCAGTCTGCAAAAATAAACTCACAGATATCATCTATTAAGGGAGAAGAGTGGGCAGCATCAGCTCTGTTCTTCCTTACAGCTCAAAATCTTGTGCCTATGATCTGCCACTGAGAAGATGCTAGTGACCCATGGTGTGTGGAGGTAATGCCCAAAGAAGAATTTAAAGAGTCAACAACTGAGCGACTAACCATAAACCACAGACACATATAGGAACTTCCCCGGTGGTCCAGTAGCTAAGACTCCGCACTCCCCATGCAGGGGGCCCAGCTTTCATATGGTTGGAGAACTAGATCCCACATGCCACAACTAAGACCCGGAGCAGCCAAGTAAATAAATAAAAGTAAATATTAAAAAAAAAATGTATAGCCGGTGGCAGTGTCCTGGCCTGGCAAAAGCACTTTCCCCAGGATGAAACTGGATAAGAATAGTTAAGTCCACAGGATTTGGAGACCAAAAGATCTGATTCTAATTCCAGCTCTGCCACTGGTGACCTTAGGAAAGTTACTTAGAGTTTTTTGATTTCGATTATATGGTTGTTGTATAAATAATAGGTTGTATAAATTAAACTGGGCTTCCCCAGTGGCTCAGTGGTGAAGAATCCGCCTGCCAATACAGGAGACGTGGTTCCCTGGAGGAGGGCATGGCAACCCACTCCAGTATACTTGCTTGGAAAATCCCATGGACAGAGGAGCCTAGTCGGGTAGAGTCCATGGGGTCAAAAAGAGTCCCACACAACTGAAGAGACTGAGCACACAGGCATGCATGAATTAAATCATTCGTACAAACTACTCAGTTCAATTCAGTTCAGTCGCTCAGTCGTGTCTGACTCTTTGCGACCTCATGAATCGCAGCACACCAGGCCTCCCTGTCCATCACCAACTCCAAACTCACGTCCATCAAGTCGGTGATGCCATCCAGCCATCTCATCCTCTGTCGTCCCCTTCTCCCTCTGCCCCCAATCCCTCCCAGCATAAGAGTCTTTTCTAATGAGTCAACTCTTCGCATGACATAGCCAAAGTACTGTAGTTTCAGCTTTAGCATCACTCCTTCCAAAGAAATCCCAGGACTGATCTCCTTCAGAATGGACTGTTGGATCTCCTTGCAGTCCAAAGGACTCTCAAGAGTCTTCTCCAACACCACACTTCATCAGTTCGGGCCTTAGAAAGCATCACTACAAATAAAGCTAGTGGAGGTGATGGAATTCCAGTTGAGCTACTTCAAATCCTGAAAGATGATGCTGTGAAAGTGCTGCAGTCAATACGCCAGCAAATTTGGAAAACTCAACAGTGGCCACAGGACTGGAAAAGGTCAGTTTTCATTCCAATCCCAAAGAAAGGCAATGCCAAAGAATGCTCAAACTACCACACAATTGCACTCATCTCACTCACTAGTAAAGTAATGCTCAAAATTCTCCCAGCCAGGCTTCAGCAGTATGTGAACCGTGAACTTCCAGATGTTCACGCTGGTTTTAGAAAAGGAGAGGAACCAGAGATCATACTGCCAACATCTGCTGAGTCATTGCAAAAGCAAGAGAGTTCCAGAAAAACATCTATTTCTGCTTTATTGACTATGTCAAAGCCTTTGACCGTGTGGATCACAATAAACTGTGGAAAATTCTGAAAGAGATGGGAATACCAGACCACCTGACTTGCCTCTGGAGAAACCTATATGCAGGTCAGGAAGCAACAGTTAGAACTGGACATGGAACAACAGACTGGTTCCAAATAGGAAAAGGAGTACATCAAGGCTGTATATTGTCACCCTGTTTATTTAACTTCTATGCAGAGTTCTTCTATCATGAGAAACGCTAGGCTGGAAGAAGCACAAGCTGGAATCAAGATTGCTGGGAGAAATATCAATAACCTCAGATATGCAGATGACACCACCCTATGGCAGAAAGTGAAGAGGAACTAAAGAGCCTCTTGATGAAAGTGAAAGAGGAGAGTGAAAAAGTTGGCTTAAAGCTCAACATTCAGAAAACGAAGATCATGGCATCCGGTCCCATTATTTCATGGGAAATAGATGGGGAAACAGTGGAAACAGTGTAAGACTTTATTTTTGGGGGCTCCAAAATCACTGCAGATGGTGACTGCAGCCATGAAATTAAAAGATGCTTACTCCTTGGAAGGAAAGTTATGACCAACCTAGATAGCATATTCAAAAGCAGAGACATTACTTTGCCAGCAAAGGTCCATCTAGTCATGGCTATGGTTTTTCCAGTAGTCATGTATGGATGTAAGAGTTGGACTGTGAAGAAGGCTGAGCGCCGAAGAATTGATGCTTTTGAACTGTGGTGTTGGAGAAGACTCTTGAGAGTCCCTTGGACTGCAAGGAGATCCAACCAGTTACTACTCAGCACCTGGTAACTGCTCAACTAATTGTTAATTACATTCCTTCCTCTGACCCCCATTTTCCTAAGTTCTGTATAGACCTTCCCCATTCTGTTGACTTGTTTTTTTGAAACATATCAATTCTATTGATTCGACCCAAGTCAGTCTCTATCCTTCTTGCTTTTGGCCTGAGGGACCCTCTGTCTTTTCTAATGACTTCTGCTGATATATATGGCCTCCATCCCTCATGTATTAATCGGGCTGATTTAACTCTTAAAAGTGCTATAGAGCTCTTTCAGCCAGGTATGACACTGCTACTATTTTGATTTTTTTTTTAAATCTGAGTTTATACATATAAATGACTGTGCTCACTTTCAGTAACCATGATTTATGGAAAGTCACACCTCAAATGTTCTTGGGCAGGATTTTTGAAAACACTGATCACCCTACCCTGAAATAGTTCCATAAATCCTTCATTCTCGCTCAGCAGTGTACTCTCCTACATTCTAGCCATAAAAACATGCTCAAGCTGAAGCTTTTTACCAAGCCTCAAGTTACTCCGGAATCCTTCCCTTTATGTACAAAATTCTACCATAAGCATTACTGACTAATTTAGAGAGAGGACTATTTGCAAACTGACAATAAACAAATTGCTGTTTTCACCCTGGGAATAAAGCACTACGATTTTAAAAAATTAATTAGTTTCCACGTTACATGGTAGACATCTTCCAGATGTCCTTCAACGATCCCCACATGCAAGGATCAAGCCCTTATACTGTCCCCGCCACTTGGTAGGGTGAAGTAGGAAGAGGGATGGGCTTCCTAAGTGGCGCTAGTAGTAAAGAACTCTCTTGCCAATGCAGGGGACATAAGAGTCAAGGGTTTGATCCTTGGATCAGGAAGATGCCCTGGAGAAGGACATGGCAACCCACTCCAGTATTCTTGCCTGGAGAATCCCATGGACAGAGGAGCCTGGCAGGCTATAGTCCGCAGGGTTGCAAAGAGTCGAACGTGACTGAAGTGACTTGACAAGCCCGAAAGTAGGAAGGATTTGCAGTGTGAAACCTGTTTGCCAACTCCAGACATTGACTTTGACAGTGACCACAATGAGGTAGTCATTTCATCTGTAAAATGGGGATAATGCCCTGTCTAGGCAATCTCTCAAGGTGTCATCAGGGTCAAATGAGATGCAGCATCTGAAAGAGCTTTGGCATAAAACCAAGAATCATTATTGAAGATTCCAGGTGTAGCATTTTCTACACAAAACATCAAGTATAAACCCACTGTATATAATTTGCATGTGTCTTAGTGATGACCAGAGCGCATATTTATAAACCAATGTCCTCATGTTGTTGAAATGTCAGTGCCTCCAAAGTCTTCTGAGTTAGGGCCATGGACTCTTCCAACTGCTGGGGTGTGACATCTTCCCAGACCAGACTGCCCATAGGTCATAGAGAATTGCCAGGACACTGCCTCTCTTAATGCATTTCTGAAATACTCTTGGATAGCAGCACATTTTTCATTAAACTTTTCTTGAACAGTTTTGAAGAAGTGTAAACAATTGCCCTCTAAAGAGCTACCGTTGAGTTCCAAGAAGTACCTGGTTTTCTGCCTTTTGATTACCCAACAAGTAAATAACATTTGCACGAGAAGAGCTGGGCTACCAAGACTTGACCAAATAATTTCGTTCCAGTTTAAATATGTACCCATGATGGACTGTTGACCTTAAAACTATACAGGAATCTAGCATTCATTTAGCCATGGTTCTCAGTGTCACGTCTTGACATGGCCAGTTATACAGTATATGGCAAGTAATCTGTCACTGCTCATATATAAAGGAACACAGTCTAAATGATTTACCTTTTAAAAAATAAATAAATGGGAGCATATATTCTTATAATAATGTCATTCATTTCATTTGTATTCTGATGTGCTGTCCTGAGCAGCAGAGCAGGGGTGGCATTTTAGCTGAGCACTGGGGTACCTTATCTGTGGTTCCACTTGAGGTGCAAGACCATTACCAGTTCTGACAACTATAAATCTTGATGGTGTTGGTGAAAGAGTGATGATTTATAGTTATCACTGCTATTAATGCTTTTGCTTCAGTAGCATAAGCTTTCTCAAAGTATTACTAGCATTTATGGGGCAAAAGTCTGGGGGTAAAGAAAACATTAAAAATAAAGTTAGCCAGGACTTTCCTGATGGTGCAGTGGATAAGAATGGCCTGCCAATGCAGGAGACACAGGTTTGATCCCTGACCCAGGAAGATCCCACTTGCCTCGGAGCAACTAAACCCATGCACCACAGCTATTGAACCCATGTTCTAGAGTCCATGAACTGTAACTACTGAGCCCCTGTGCCACAACTACTGAAACCCGTGTGCCCTAGACCCAGCAAGTCACAGCTACTGAGCCTTGCTGCAGCTACTGAAGCCCGTGTGCCTATAGCCTGTGCTCTGCAACAAGAGAAGACACTTTAAGGAGAAGCCCACATGCAGAAACTAGAGAGCAGCCCCAGCTCTCTGCAACTAGAGAGAATATGCATACAGCAGTGAAGACCCAGGAGAGCCATAAATTAATTAAGTAAATTAAATATAAATAAATAAATAAGGCAGTGTGTACATGTCAAAAATTATTTTAAAAATAAATATTAAAGCATAAAGTTAGCAAGATTTATTTAGTTTTTCCTTATATAACAGCAATTCTTGAAATTTTTAAATGGCCTTTTTTTTTTCCAAAACACTTTTATAAGCATTACACCATAAATATTTTCAATACTATTTGTCTTACTTCCCTAGGGGGGGAAAAATCAACCTAGACGGGGAGGAGTATAGGTTTCATCCAAACCTCCTCATCGGGGTCACAGGGAAGTGCAGCAGAAAAAACACTGAGACACAGCTTTGATCCAATACCTTCCTTGCACAAATGCTCACGTATTGCAAGATCACTTATTTTCTTTATTCCTTCTGGATGTAACAAGGACAAGGGCAGATCAGAGTCGACACAGGCAGGGCTCTGTAAACGAAGTAAAATTCCTGGAAGACCCATTGACGTTGAGAAAGTACAAAGGACAGGCAAAACTGAGTCAGGATTAGGAGCCGGGGTTCCAAGTCTTTGGGAGTTAGGATCAGAAAAAAATGAGTGGTTGAAAGCAAATGGCAAAGATTCAGGTAAGATGGTCTGTTTTGGTAAGTATGTTCAAATAGTGATGTGTGTGTGTGTGTGTGTGTGTGGGAGAGAGAGAGAGAGAGAGTATGTGGTCTTGGAAGGGTAGTGTTTAATTAATTTGAAAAGACAAGGTAGATAGGGGTAGTTCATGAATGATTAGATGGGTGGTTGTATAGTTAAAATGATGCATGAAAAAATGAAATATCTGTGAAGCACAATAAAGCAGAGCATGATAAAATGAAAAAAATGATGCATGAATGATTGGTGGAGGAATGGATGGTTGAATGGATAAATGGATATAATGAAATTAGGATGGATGACTGATATGACAGATGAATGGGTGGTGGGCAGATGAGTGATTTAGTTGGATAAATGGATAAATAAGCATACAATGGATGGATGAATAGATAGATAGATAGGCATGTGGGTGCATAGATATTAGATGATTGAATGGGTAACCAAACTGATGGATTGGTGGATGAACACAAAGATGGGCTAGCAAACAGATGGATAAATGAATGCATAAGTGAATACATTATGTGGTAGGCAAAATGGTGGCTCCCAAAGATATTTTAGCATTCCTGAAATTTGTGAATATGTTAGATTTCATGGCAAAGGGAAATTAAGCTTACTAATCAACTGACCTTGAGATGGAGAGATTACCCTGGATTATCTGGGTGGGCCCAATGTAATCACAAGCACACTTAGAAGAAGGCAGAAGGGACAGAGTTAGAGATTTGAAGATGGTAGGCTTCTGGTTTTAAAGTTTAAGGAAGGAGCCAAGAATGCAGGTGGTCTTTAGGAGCTGGAAAAGACAAGGAAACACATTCTTTCCCTAGGGCCTCCAGAAGTACTGCGATTTTACCCACATTTTTCTTTGGCTAGACCATGAAACATGTGGGATCTTAGTGCCCTGACCAGGGTGCAATGTGTGCCCACTGCATTGGAAGCACAGAGTCTTAACCACTGGACTTCCAGGGAAGTTCCAACCACATTTTCATTTTAACCCCTTAAGACCTATTTTGGACTGCTGAACTCTAATACTATAAAATAATCAATCTGTGTTGCTATTATTGTTTTAAATATTTATTTACTTGGCTGCACCAAGTCTTAGTTGTGGCATGTGGAATCTTCATTGCGGCATATAAGACTTAGTTCCCTGGCCAGGGATCGAACCTAGGGCCCCCTGCATTGGAAGCACTGATTCTTAGCCACTGGACCACCAAGGAAATCCTTCTGTGTTGTTTCAAGTCACTAACTCTGTGGCAGTTTGTCACAACACCAATAAAAATGGATGAGTATACAGATAGATGGGTTGATGAATGGAAGGCTGGAAGGATGGGTGAATGCGCAGTGTTAGGTGCTCATCATGTCTGACTCTTTGCAACTCCATGGACTGTAGCCCACCAGGCTCCTCTGTCCATGGAAGTCTCCAGGCAAGAATATTGGAGTGGATAGCCACTCCCTTCTCCAAGGGATATTCCTAACCCAGGGATCGAACCCGAGTCTCTTGCATTGCAAGCAGATTCTCTAAAGTCTGAGCCATCAGTGAATATACATGAATAAAAGGTTGGTTGGTTTGTTGGAGAAGAGGATAAAAGGAAACTGGTCTCTGACAACACTTCTGACACCAAGCATGTGGATTTTCCCCTCACATTAAACAGTTCTGACACTAACTGCTTGGATCCCCCAAAAGTTAAAGACTCATCCCCACAAGACTACTCCCCTCACCTTCAATGTTAATCACAAATAGAGGGGAACCAGGTTACTCACACTTTAATCCAACTTGGCTATAAATTATGGTTTCCCAAGCCTCTCTCTTTAGGTTTGATAATTGGCTATAAACGATCACAGAACTCGGGGAAATACTTTAGTTCTGTTTACCAGTTTATTATAAGGATATTGTAAAGGATAAAATGAACAACCAAATGAAGAGGTATATAGGGGAAGGTTTGGAAGGGTTCTAAGCACAGGATTTTCTGTCCAGGTGAAGTTTTGGGTGTGCCACCCTCCCAGAACACAGATACATTCACCAACTTGGAACCTCTCTGGACCCCATACCTCAGGGATTTTTATGAAAATTTCATCGCTGTAGGCATGATTGATTGGGCTTCCCACATGGTTCAGTGGTAAAGAATCCACCTGCCAATGCAGGAGATGCAGGGGACACGGATTCTATCCTTGAGTCGGGAAGATCCCCTGGAGGAGGGCACGGCAACCCACTCCAGTATTCTTGCCTGGACAATCCCATGGACAGAGGAGCCTGGCAGGCTACGGTCCACAGGATTGCAAAGAGTTGGACATGAATGAAGTGACTTAGCACATAGGCACGATTGATCAATCCAATCTCCAGTCCTTCTCTACTCCCCAGAGGATGGAGGGTCGGGCTGAAAGTTCCAAGCTTCTAATCGTGGCTTGATCTTCCTGGTAAGAAGCCCCATTCTGAAGCTATTCAGGATTGCCTTATGAGAACAAAAGATTTTCAATCACCCAGGAAATTCCAAGGGATTTAGGAGCTCTGTGTCAGGAATCAAGGGTTATGTTACAGAGAGATAAATAAATATAGACTACATGAATGGATAAACAAATTGATGGACATATGGGAAAATGAATGGAAAATAGATGGGTGGGAGGGTAAACAGATAGTGGATATCCAAGTAAATGGCAAGATAAAATGTGGGTGGGTGTGTAGATACGTGGATAGATGGATGGTTGTCTGGTGAATGGGTAGATGATGCATGGAGTGATGATCGGTATGATGGATGATTAAGTGGATATACAAATGGGTAATAAATGAATAGATACTTGGTTGGAGATCTGATTGGATAGGTGAGTACTTGTGTGTGCGATGCATGCATAAATTGAAAGCATCTTATGCTTAAACTCAGAAGCACTATCAACGACCTGAAATGTGGACTTTGTGGCCATCAGGGAAGTTTCCAGTTGGAAGAGGAGCACTCTAGATAGCCTGTAAAAAGTGTACAAAGTCCTGATCTTGCACTAACCCTCCATTCTTCAGAATGAACCATTTAAAACAAGAGACTTTTGCACTTGATGGTTTCCCCATTTGGAATGTAATAGTCTTAATATTCTTCCTTTGGGGCTTCCAAGGTAGGGCAGTGGTAAAGATCCTGCCTACCGATGCAGGAGATGTAAGAGACATGGTTTTGAGCCCTGGGTGAGGGCATGGCAACCCACTTCAGTATTCTTGCCTGGAGAATTCCCATGGACAGAGGAGCCTGGTGGGCTACGGTCTATAAAGTTATAGAGTTGGACACGACTGAAGTGACTTAGCACAAGCACATACATTCCTCCTTCAGGTAATTAACTTCTACTCATTCCCTGCATCACAGCACAAGCATTGCTTTCTCGAGGATGCTTTACTGATTACAAGCTCTTATAGTATTGCATATCTTTCCTTTGGAGTACTTTTAAAATTTTAATTTTACATTTATTTGTATGATCATGTGATTAGTATCTGTCTCCTCCACTAAACTGCAGTTCCAAAGGGCAAGGATCAAATGGTATTTGGACTTAGCATTTTATCTCCATCTCTTAAGTCATGCCTGGCACACAGAAAATGTGGGGCTTTTTTTAGTAAGTACCTTTCTGAATGGTCTGAAACCTTCTTGCATCCTTCTTACTCATATGACCAGAGAAGATCTTGCTGGTTTGCTGAAGTGTTACTGATAACACGGTGGCAAAGTCTTTTTGGCTGTGTTGGGTCTTCATTGCAATGCATGGGCTTTCTCTGGTTGCGGCATTCGGGGGCTTCTCTAGCTGTGGCGTGCAGCCTTCTCCTAATTGCGGCACAGTCTCTAGAGCGCGCGTGAGCTCAGTAGTTGTGGCATGGGCTTAGTTGCCTTGTGGCATGTAGGATTTTAGTTCCCTGATCAGGGATGAACTCAAGCCCCCTGCGTTGGAAGGTGGGTTCTTAACCACTAGGCCATCAAGGAAATCCCATGTCTGGCTTTCCTAAGGGAAGATTTCAACAAAGAATGTTCCTCCAAAAGAGAGGAGCCACACGCTGAGTTCAAGTCTTCTGTCCTAGAGGGGAATAGGGCCTCTTTCTCTGTGCCAGGTCCAACACATCTTTGCCTTAGCTCAGGTCCTGCTCACTCAGTTTTCCTGGAAACAGCAAACTCTCTGACTTGCTGAGGCCCTCTAGCCATCTTCCATCTCAGCCTCCATCAGCAGCAGTTCCAGCCATCTGCCCCTGTCCTGCTTCAGGCTGGCAGAGGCAGAAGCCACACCTCTTCTAGTGACTAGAAGAACCTCTGTTCATCCTTTACTTCACCTCTAGTTAGTTGCACTTTGATCTTTTCGGGTATCTGCTGGGCTTCAGTTTGAATTTTGTCATCTTTGCTTCCTTTCTGTGTCCAGGGCGCTCGAATCCCCATGCTGCATGAACTGGACAAGTTACTTAACCTTTCTGAGCCTATTTCCTAATCCACAAAACGGATGCAATGAATCTGTGTCCTGGGGTGGTTGTGGAGGTTAAATAAGACGATATAAATGGAGCATCCAGCACAATGACTGGCAGCTGTAAGTGATGATCACTTACTAATTTCCCTTCTTTTTCCCCAGCTTTTTCTCTCTTGTTTCTTCCCACAGCACAATGTGCTCTCCTTTTCTATTTTCCACTTTTCTGTCTACAAAATGTTTTCCAGCCTTCATAAAAATAGCACTACATAAAACAAAATTGCCAAGTATTTTTATATCCTCCAAATAACTCAATTCAATTATAGACTGGTCAATTTTAGTTGTTTGAGCATTACTAAAAACCATCTGAAGCTGGTAAATAAAGGTCTATATTCACATTCAGAAAATAAAGAGCTAAAGCCGTACTTTGGAAACCAGTAAGGGACAGACACTTTCCTTGAGGCCTAAGATCTCATATGGAATGTGTCAGCCTTTTGATGCGTCTTCTGGCTCAGAGGCAATGCACAAGAAACTCTGTATTTTAAATTTGACACAGCAGCCACAAAGCTAGTGGAAGAATGGAAGTCCACGTTTTCCGGGAAGGATTTGGCAGGGACTTCCCTGGCGGTTCTTCTCCGGTGGCTCAGTGGTAAAAGAGTATGCCTGCTGATGCAGGGGATGTAGGAGATGGGGGTTCGATTCCCAGCTGGGGAAGATCCCCTGGAGTAGGAAATGGCAACCCACTCCAATATTTTGCCTGGAAAAAAATCTACGGACCAAGGAACTTGGCAGGCTACAGTCCACAGGGTCACAAAGAGCTGGGCACTACTGAGTGCACACTCTCTCCCCTCTCCCTAGTGTTCCAGTGGCTAAGATTCCACACCCCCAATGCAGGATGGTCTGGGTTTGATCCCTGGTCGAGTAACTAGATCCTACATGCCACAACTAAAGATCCCGCATGCTGCAACTAAGACACGGTGCAGCCAAATAAATAAATATTTTTTTAAAGAAGAATAATTTTGCTGATAGTCCCTGTGTGTTACTTCCAAGGTGCCCACATATGTGATTTAGTGCTGGAGACTTGAAAATTCAGAAGGAAAGTAAGAAATTGGTGGGGAAGGGGTTATCAATTTGTTTTTGGAATATAGTAAAGATTATATTAAATATAGACTATGGATTATAGTAAAGATCCCTTCCCTGGTAGTTCAGTTGGTAAAGAATCTGCCTGCAGTGCAGGAGACCCTGGTTCAATTCCTGGGTCAGGAAGATAGCTTGGAGAAGAGATAGGCTACACATCCTAGTATTCCTGGGCTTCCCTTGTTGCTCAGCAGGTAAAGAATCCACCTGCCATGTGGGAGACCTGAGTTCAGTCCCTGGGTTGGGAAGATCCACTGGAGAAGGGAAAGGCTATCCACTCCAGTATACTGGCCTGGAGAATTCCATGGACTGTGTAGTCCATGAGGTCACAAAGAGTCGGACACGACTGAGCAACTTTCACTTTTCAGTTTCAAGCTAAAAGGAGAATTCAAGACAGGGTCATAATCAACTACAACCAACACAAGCACAGAGGAAAGCAGATGGTCCAGGGTTCAAATCCTGACAGCACCACTTTTTGACTTAGTAAACTTTGGTCAAGTTACTCCATTTCTCTAGGTCCCATTTTCTTCATCTGTAAATTAGAAACTAATATTGTTGACATGACAGAAATGTTCTGACTATTAACTTGTCCATTAAATGTGCCAAGAACAGTTCCAGGCAGCTAAAAAGTGCTTAATAAGGGGGTAAGTGTGATTATTATTTATTATTAGTTATGGGGTTTCTGGCAGATTTGCCTTCTACGATTAAGAAAGATACCTATTATTAAGAAAGGTATTTGCATAGCACTGGAAATGTTGGAGATTATCTCCAAGAGAACATGGTAAGACTGACCTTTCTCAAAAAGGTCTGGATGAATTAACTCAAATCGGACTCTGATTCTCAGACGTACAGCTCAAAAACCTGATTTGTCAGTACAGAAAACAGCTTCGCCTCTAGGGCAGACTCACCGTAACCAAACTTTTTAGACCAATGTATAAACCAGATCATAGACAATTAATTTTCAATGGAAAAAACAGCTTTTGATGGAACTAGGTCCCAGGCTCACACTTACATGGGAAGCCAAGTCTTCGTAAGATTACATCATAAGAAACATTCATAGTCAGAGACTAGGAAAGAGACTAGGAAGAGCTATACAAGTAATCTCAATCCATGCTACCCTAAACTGGCAGTCTCATGTTAGGGAGAGCCTTTCCTCTGCTGTGTATTGTGAAACTTTATCCTCTTGTCAAGCCAAAAAGGTAAACATCCACTGGTGATTTGGACTGCATAAAAATTTTTTAAACTTCTGTACAATGAAAATACTGGAAATGAAGTCAAAAGAAAAATGATAAATTGGAAAAATATTTCTAACACATATGACTAACACATATGGTTACCTGGGTTGGGGAGATCCCTTGGGGAAGGGAAAAGGAAGGCTAAAATCTAGCTGATATAAAGGGCCTATGAATCAATAAGGAAAAGAGCAACACTGCATCACTAAAACAGGCAAAAGATGTGAAAAGGTAGTTCACAGAAAAAGAATACAAATCATTTATAAATTGTGAAAGGAAACACACTGTGCTTATGAGTAAATGTTTTGTAATTTTGTCGAGCTGATATTTTGTTATTGTTATAACTTGCCTTTTTGTTATTGTTGTTCAGTTATAAGTTTTGTCTGACTCTGTGTAACCCCATGAACTGCAGTATGCCAGGCTTTCCTGTCCCTCACTGTCTCCTGGAGTTTACTCGAATTCACATCCATTGAGTTGGGGAGCTATCTAAACATCTCATCCCCTGCCGCCCTTTTGTTAATGAAGTATATATGTATATGTAGATGTATATTTGTATGTCTCTGATATTATATTTATATATGATTAATAGCCATTATAACATATTCTTCTACTATCTTTTGCCTGTTTTTCTGTTGAGGTGTTCTTTCTCTTATTGATTTAAAAAACTCTTTATATATTGTGTATATATATATTATATATATATATATATATTCAGGAATTAACCCTTTATACACATTGAATAAAATCATGAGGAAAAAGCAGAAGAGAATCCGCTTTAACCAAACATCCATTGTGTGCCAGTTCTTTCATATAAAATCATCTCATTTATCCTCAAAACAATCCTAGGAGGCAGGTGCTATAATCTCCATTTCACAGCTGGTGGCTCAGAGAGGCTGGGTAACTTGCTCAAGGACACACAGCTAGCAAAGACTACCTGAATCCTGAACTGAAAGCTTGCTCTTCCTTCTCAGTCATGCAAGTGCCCTCCTGGGAGGCTCCCAGCATTTCTGAGCATCACCTAATCTCTACCCTGCTACGACACCCAGGGCCCCAGTGCATTCCTGTACCAACACCAGCTGGGCAGTAGTGGGTAGGCTAACAATCATAGCATCCTTGCTTCAGCACATTGTGAGTTTGGGTTTGAGTCTGGCACACCTGAGTGCACACTGAGTTGAATTCCTCCCCCACTTCTTGCCTCGGTTTCCCTTTTGCCTTGAGGCCAGGCCAAGTCAGACTCCTACATTTAAAGGAAAAAAGGAACTCATACTAAAGAGGAGAAAGCTAACACTCATCTTCCTTCCTTAAGAGGAAGAGTTGTAATTTGATCGTGTCAAATGCTAGGGTTGTGGTGTGAAAATCTGTATTTATTAGGTCTTCTTTTTGTTGTTGTTCAATTGCTAAGTCATGTCCAACTCTTTTGTGACCCCCATGGACTATAGCCCACCAGGCTCCTCTGTCCATGGGATCTCCCAGGCAAGAATACTGGAGTGGGTAGCCATTTCCTTCTCCTGGGGATCTGCCCGACCCAGGGATCGAACCTGTGTGTCCTACATTGGCAGGAAGATTCATTACTGCTGGGCCACCCGGGAAGCCCTTATTAGTAGGTAAGACCACCAAAATCATAACCAGGACTACATCCCTTCCTCCTTCCTCCATCCACATCTGCAGCATTTGCCGCTAATTTTCATAGGCACCCAGCGCATCAGCCTCATCTCAGTATTGGCAGGGCCCCAAGCAGGCTTGGCTGTAACATATCTCTATGCCAGAACCCAGGCTTCACTTTTTCCACCTAGTAATGGCTCTTACATCCTTTAATTACCAACTCGCCTCTACTGTAAAGGACCCTCAGACCTTCCCCTCCACTATAAGGGACCCCCAAGTCCTCCCAAGAGGAAGGACCTCTAGTCGCTCTTTCCAAAAAGGCAGAGTCAGAGCCTCATCTTCTGTGTGCTATAACCCTGGTGCTACCTCTGCCCTAGCCCTGACCAAGTTTTACTGTGTCTGAGTTCACCATTAAACTCAAACAGGGATTCCCCCCAGGGCATCACTCATCTCTGCGCCCCCAGCGCCCAGCACAGAGTGAAAAATGGAGGGTGGTTCTTCTGAGGTCTATCCTCCCCACCCAGCCTGTGCCTAGACTCATGGGGCTGGCTTCTGTTTTCAGAGGAGAGGGGTTTGTTTTTTTTGGCCATGCTGCCCAGCATGTGAACTCTTATTTCCCGGACCAGGGATGAAACCTGGGCCCCCTGTGTTTGAAGCGCAGACTCTTGACCACTGAACTGCCAGGGATGTCCCACCGTTTCTGTACCTGATAATAGATCTCACTCTGATTTGTTTCTTTAAATAATTTACTTCCTTCTCCAACTTTCAGGACAACTGTTTTCTGTCTCAACCTTTATATACCTCTTATTTGGTATTACCTATCAGCTGGACCCCACCACTAAGTCTGGCAGCTCGGTGGGAGAGTCCTAGAGTCTGGGCTCTCCCATGAACCCTGCAGCCCTTTAAATCCTTCCTGAGCTGGCAGAGTTCCCCCAGGCCCTGCTGTCCTCCCTGGGGTTAAATTCAGGACCAGACCCTGACCCTTTTGGCCTTCTCCATGGTCTTATGGGCGTGAGACCAGGCCTCTTCATGATCATAAGACTCAAACTTTGGTTGCAACTTGATCCCCTACCATTCTTCCCGCCTCCTACTCCACTTGAAGCATGTCAGAAGGCAAATCAGCTGAGTCACTCATGAGCCAGAAATCCTGCAACATCACAAGTGAAATCAACAGAGCGATTCCACAGAGAGGTGCTTAGAGCAGCCAGACAGCCCCACAGGCCCAGGCAGGTCAGGCAAAGGACCACCTAGATTGTAACTTCGTCCTCTCGGCTGTTGCCCCTCTACGGAGAGAGGTGCTCTTGGGACCGAGCCTGCAAACCTGTTTACACCTGAGTCATCTCTGGCACAAGAGACGGACTGTGCGATCCCACTCGGCTATCTCCAGGACCCTCGTTTTTCCACACCTCTTCAAGACAAGCTGTTGAATCAGGGGATGGGGGTGGTGGTCAGGTATACTGAACTCTAAGGGAAGGATCTTTCAGGGTCACTGCAAAGTTGGCCTTTAGCAGCTGGCATCCCCTCTGGATCAGTTCCAGAGGTCACTAAATCATCATTCTTTCCCTGAAGGGTTTGTGGTTCAGCAGATGGAGATGTTTGAACACTCCACACTGGGCTCTTGTGTAGAGAAAGGGAAATACAAGTTGAGATGGAGAAATTCAAACAAAGCCCTTGTGTGGAGTGTGGTTAAAAGGAAAGCATTGGTTAGAGGGTGGCAAGAGATGATTTTATATTAAAAATTATATATGAGAAGTTTGGGCTTCCCAGGTAGCTCAGCTGGTGAAGAACTTGCCTGCAATGCAGGAGACACCAGTTCAATTCCTGGGTTGGGAAGATCTCCTGGAGAAGGGCATGGCTAACCCCCTCCAATATTCTTGCCTGGAGAATCCTATGGACAGAGGAGCCTGGTGAGCTACAGTCCGTGGGGTCTCAAAGAGTAGGACATGACCGAGCGACTAAGGACAGCACAGCACATGAGAAGTTCAGATGGCTGTGGGACAGAGGGAGCAGAAAGACATGATGCTGGAGAGGTAAAGTGCAGGCGAGCACTTCATTTTGAAGACCACATCTCTACAGAAGAACATTCACTGTGTTCAGGAGCACAGGAGGAAGAACAGATCTGGGAGTGAAGATGACAGCTTAGGTTTGTACATGTTGAGTCTGAAATACTGGATTAGAATGAAATCCATTAACTCTGTGTGTTTGACATTACTTTAGTCTTTATGAGCCAAGTGGCCAGAAGCCACAGGACTTGTGCAGGACTCTCTGGATGAATAGGGATCACAGATCTAATCACACTCTCCTTGGGGAAGTTTAGATCTGTGGGATCAACTTAAGTAGCAGCATGGCCGGCAGAAGCCATGAGGCAGCAACGTCTCCAGGCAGAAGAGGCTGTAGGGTAGACAGAAGGAGGCTGGAGAGAAGTAATGATACAGTGAGAGCGAATAGTAGGGGTAAAAGAAATCAATACTCACCAGAGGGAGAAACCAGGAGATGGAGACGGAGACAGAAAGGCAATAGATCACGAGCATAGTGAAGCAACAAAGGCAGGGAGCAATGGTGCCCATTTATCATGGAACCATGGAATGTCTGGAAAGACAACAAGCATTCCTGTTGACCCACAACTATTGGACCCCAGGGAGAGGTCTAGCTCCCCTTTCTCTCCCTGGCTTTGCCTCCAAATAGGAGGCATGCCAATGTGCGTGGGCCACAGGCCAGGATACTAACTGGGCCACAGGGCCAAGGGTGAATCTCCCTCCTTTATAATTAGCTCTCTTTTGAAATACTACCTCTGATCCTCCAAGGTGGTTGAGAAGATAAATGGCCTGGATTTGTTTCCATTTAAGATCTGTGTTTCCAACCCGTCAATGAAAGCCTGGGGTGGGTGGGTAAGTCAAGACCTGCTGGGCAATTATGCTGCTCAGTATATTCATCCTTGGGGTTGCCATTTTGTACCACTGGGGCAGGAAGTGGAGATTGGCTCCACGGTGGGGATAAGATAGAAAGGGTATGAAACCATTCAGGGTTTCTGGTTTGCAACAGTAGAAACCACATCCAGTTTATGGAAGGCATTTTCCCATATGAGGTATGGGGAAGTCATTCTGGCTTATACATGATTTGGCTTGAACTTTACGCTGACTTGAACAGCCTGTCTTTTGGCTTGTCAAATATGCATTGTACATCTGCTTTAACTATTAAAGAAGGCATTTAAAATGGCCATGGTTCAGGCATCCAAAATGGAGCTGGGTGGCCATGGTGGATGTGATCTCAGACACATTCCTGCATCACTGAGAACCTGAGTTTTCTGACCTGTATCAGGCTCAAGGACACCACCAGCTATTCTCAAAACAATGTCTACTAGCAGCCGCCAGCTCCAACTTCAGGTCTCAAAGTCTTCCCCCATCGTAACTATGTAATCATTTTGGGTCCCAACCAATCCTTGCTTAACAAGCATCCTTACTTCTTGCCAACTTTAATCCTAATTCTTAAAAATTTTTATTTATTTGTTTGTTTTTGGCTATGCTGGATCTTCACTGGTGTGTGCGAGTTCTCTCTAGCTGCAGCTGTCGGGGGCTCCTCTTTGTTGCCGTGTGCAGGCTTCTCATTTCGGTGGCTTCTCTTGTTGTAGAGCACGGGCTCAGCAGTTGTGGGTGCACCAGTTTAGCTACCCCATGGATCTTCCTGGACCAGGGATCGAACCTGTGTCCCTTGCATTGGTGGGTAGATTCTTAACCACTGGACCATCAGGGAAGTCCCTCCCATCCTAATTCTTGACCGACAATTGTACGTGACTTTGCAGGTTTTGCCTGTGGCCACTTTCATTGTGGAGTTTGGAGAAATAAAATTGAAGCCCTTCTTGAGTCTGAGTCTCTGGGGCTCTAGTCTCTAGTTTGACTCAACTAAAACTTTTCCATCCCAATTTGTTTATAGAGTATTTCTGTTGACATGGTGATCCTAAAGAGAGAAAGTGATTTATTGGAAGTAGATCATAGAACTGACAAAAAGGGCTTGAACACTGGCCTCAGAAAACCAAGCTCGCATCCTACTTCAGAGACAGTTCAGTTAGATAATTGCTGCCAGAGCTGCTGCCCGCAGTGTGCTAGGCTTCTTACAATGGGTGCTGCTCAGGCGCTCCAAAGGTGAATGTACTGAAGTCAGTTAGGTCTTCCTCTAGCTCAGATCAAAGAAATCCTCCCGATGGGTCAATCCAGCACAAGAGGCCAGAACCTCAGAAAAATGAACACAATATTGTACATATACCCTGCTTTGTTCTCTGGGTGCATATTTCTTTCAAAGACTTGGGGAGAAGGAATGAGCAGAAGTGGTTGGGACAGGATGGGCATCAGGTCTCGAAGAATCCTTCACCTTCTCCAAATTCCATCGTCACCAACATAACTTAACACTGACCAAGAGAGCTCTAAGCTGAGGCCTGAGCAGTGAGTAGCTATTAGCAAGGCAAAGAGAAGCGGGGAGGTATCTTCCAAGATATGTAAAGGCTTGGTGTGATCTTTTTAAAGATTCTTTTTGATGCAGACCAATTTTAAAATCTTTATTGAATTCTTTACAATATTGCCTCTGTTCTATGCTTTGGTTTTTTGGCCAAGATTCCTGATCAGAGATCCAACCTGCACCTCTTGCACTGGAAGGGACCCAGGTCTCCTGCATTGCAGGTGGATTCTTTACCAGCTGAGTTACAAGGGAAGCCCAAGAATACTGGAGTGGGTAGCCTATCCCTTCTCCAGAGGCTCTTCCTGACCCAGAAATCGAACCAGGGTTCCTGCATTGAAGGAAGATTCTTTACCAACTGAGCTATCAGGGAAGCCCTGCATTTGGAAGGTGAAATCTTAACCAATGGACCACCAGCAAGGTCCCTAGGCTTGGTGCATTTAAGTTACTGACTGAAAAGTCATCTTCCACATGACTGGGTAGATAAGCAAAGGGGACGGGGGATGTAGTGATTCACTTGGAGAGCAGGGCTAGCATTTGTTCCAGCTGGGACACATGAGCCCAGGACTGAGACCCTGAGATGAGTTACAGAAGAAGAGCATAGTAGAGAATTTGGATTCTATGTTGATGGCAATGGGACACCACTGATATATTTGAAATTGGGGGAGGGGCAGATGTGATGATATTCGTGCTTTAGGAATGGCAGCTGACTCCTATAAGGATGCTAGTTCCATAAGGACAAGGACTCTGTTTTGCTTACCACTGTATCACCAAAGGCTTTCCAAGTGGTTCAGTGGTAAAGAATCCACCTGCCAATGCAGGAGACGCAGGAGACGTGGGTTTGATCCGTGGGTCGGGAAGATCCCCTGAAGAAGGAAATGGCAACCCACTCTAGTATTTTTGCCTGGAAAATCTTAAGGACAGAGGAGTCTGGCGGGCTACAGCCCGTGGGGTTGCAAAGAGTCGGACACAACTGAGCGGCTGAGCATGCACACACATATCAACAACTCCTAACATGCGGTGGGTGCTCGATAAACAATCGTGCAATGAATGAATGAATAACTACAGTATGGAAAAGGTAGCCAAATCATCAAGTAAAAGCTGACACGGAGGAGAAATATTAAATAACAGGTATTCTGAACTATAGTGATGGAGAGAAGTAGTCAGATTCAGGCAATGTTTGGGAGATAGAGTACATTAGATGCTGGTAGCGGTGTAATGATGCTGGTAGGGTGAACAAGTTATCCAGGATGATATCCTAGTTTTTCAGTTAGAAACAGGAATTGCAGGGCTAGCATTCCCTAAGACATGAAAGACTGGGGTAGAGATGAAGAACTTCATGAGCTGGCATCTTGTTTTAGGTGTCTGTGGGACTTGTGGGTGGTGACCTCCCTTGGGAAGTTCATTTCCCAGAAGTCCCTGGGAAAGCACACCTAGTCAGATAGACTACCGGTGAAGATGTAGCAATTCGTTTGGAGAGCAGGGCTAGGGTTTGTTCCAGCTGGGACACATGAGCCCAGGACTGAGACCCTGGGAAGTTCTACGTCTCAGACCCCAGCATTGTCTCTGCCCTTGACTCTGCCATTAAACATTAATGTATGCTTAAATAAATATTGAGGGCTTACTGTGTGCTTGATCCTGATGTCTTCTCTTCCCTCTCTCATTCTGTGGCTCACCATTCTCTTACAGCTGCAGAGAGGTTGGGCAGCTGGCTTTTACTGGGAGACTGAGCCCAAACACGGCAGCACAACTTCCTTCTCAGAGTTATGTAAGCTTGGACAGAATGCTGGAGCCTCGGTGTAATACAACACAGACTGATAAAACTGAGGGCTCAGATCACATGCTTGTGTTGCTCTTAGCATTAAAAATTGTTAAACAAAATAAACCGCTTAACCAAATGTTTACTCATACACATTTTAACAACTCCTGATGTAAGAAAAGAGAGCCCTGTTCTGTCACTGGGTTGTGGTCACTCCCATTTCTCTGTCCTCTGATGCGAGGCCAGCCCTGCCTTGTAGTTGGCAGCCGGGGAAATCAGCCAGAAGGCAGGAGGGTTGGGGAGGAACTGAGTAATCTGTGTTTCTAAGCTGCCAAATAGTAACTGCCCTGTTCCTTTGGGGTCTGGAGGTGTGAGGATGCAGCACCAGAAACTGCTTTTGGTGGTGGTGGTGGGTTTGCTCCTGTATCCCTTGACCCTACAAGTGCGTGAGTCAAAGAGAACAGGAAAGAAAGGAAGGGGTTTGCTAATTACATTGAGCCAGTGATCAAGAGACAGAGCTGCTGCCAGTAGAGAACACTTTTCTACTTTTATTGGTGTGATAAGATCTGTACTTAAGGAGGAATGAAAATAAGGCATGCATGTTGAACCTTGACAAACACTTATTAAGTGCTATTTAAATGCTAAATTCATTTCATTTGGAAATTAAATCATATTCTCAAAAAAGTCACTGAAATAACGAAGCGTGTGCTGTCCAAGGTCGGCTTGCTCTCAGATCCCATCACGGTATCCCCCTTGCTTTGCTCTGTCACAGCGGGGCTGACCCCGGAGTTTCCTTTCCCAGGCTCCTCTGTCAGCTGGGTGACAGTTGGGAGGTGCGGGCAGAAGACTGGCAGACAGGAGGAAAGGAATACCCAGGGTGTTTCTCCCCGGCTCTGTCGTGGGAGGCCTTCTCCGGAGTGGCTGTCCTCTTTGTCCCTCTGTCCTAGGCGTGTCAGTGACTCTCTGTCATTGTTAAGCTCTGAGTTGCTTCACCGTCCTCACATTAGCTTATCAGTGCCTCCATCACTTACATAACCAAATCTATGCCTTGAATTTCCTCTCCTTTATTTTATAAAATTTTGTTGATTATTTTTGATTTTGCTGGGTCATTGTTGCTATGCTCAGGCTCTCTCTAGCTGTGATGCACAGGCTTCTCATTGCAGCGGCTTCTCTCGTTGCAGAGCACGGGCTCTAGGGCACATGGGTTTCATAGTAGTGGCACACAGGCTCATTTTGCCTCAAGGCGTGGGGGACCAGAGATCAAACCTGTGTCCCCTGCACTGGCAGGCGGGATTCTTAACTGCTGGACCACCAGGGAAGCCCCCAATTCCCTCTTCTTTAAATACTTAAAGTGGTTCTCTTTTCCTGGTTAAGCCCTGTCCGTTATAGGTAATATCAGTGGAGAGGGATCATAGATGAAAACTTTGTTTTTTAAACTGAAGACAGCCACTTTCTGAAAGATGATAACAAAGAACCAGATGCTGCAGTTTGCCTGGGAATTGTGGGCATACAGCGAGTGATGAGCCTGAACTTTCCTGGCTCTGAAATGAACCCAGGTGACAGAGGGTGATGGAGAATAGACCATCCCTGTGAAATCAGGTAAGGCTCTTAGTGGCAAGCAATAGATACAGACTTGGGCTAATTTAGGGATAAAGGAGACATAGTCGCAGACTATAGGAAAAGTCACAGGATTGTAAGGAAAGCTGAATAGTCAGCTTTTAGAAAGATCAGGAATAAGGTTAGCTCCAGGATCTAGGGAGCCAGAATTAGCAGTCTCTTTAGGAAGTTTTGGAGAAGGAAATGGCAATCCACTCCAGCACTCTTGCCTGGAAAATCCCATGGACAGAGGAGCCTGATAGGCTACAGTCCATGGGGTTGCAAAGAGTCGGACACGACTGAGTGACTTCACTTTTAGGAAGTTTGGTTTTAGTAGCTCTACTACACGGAATCACTTGTATCCTTGAATCATTCTGTTCCAAGCAGAGACATCACTTTGCTGACAAACGTCTGTATAGTGAAAGCTATGGTTTTTCCAGTAGTCATGTACAGATATGAGAGCTGGACCATGAAGAAGACTGAGTGCCAAAGAACTGATGCTTTCCAATTGCGGGGCTGGAGAAGACTCCTGAGTGTCCCCTGGACTTCAAGGAGATCAAACCAGTCAATCCTAAAGGAAATCAACCCTGAATATTAATTGGAACGACTGATACTAAAACTGAAGCTCCAATACTTCGTCCACCTGATTCAAAGAGCTGACTCATTGGAAAAGACCCTGATACTGGGAAAGATTGAGGGCTGGAAGAGAAGGGGAAAATAAAGGATGAGATGATTGGATGGCGTCACTGACTCAATGGACGAGTTTGAGCAAACTCAGGGACATAGTTAAGGACAGGGAAGCCTGGAGTTCTGCAGTCCATGGAGCTGCAAAGAGTCGGACACAACTGACTGACTGAACTGATATGTATATATAGGCTTCCCTGGTGGCTCAACAACAACATTCTGCTCCAGATTCAAAATCCAGGGAGGAGGTGAAAGGGTCCACTTAGCATCAGGCAAGCGTTTGGATTGGGCTTCCCTAGTGGCTCAGCGGTAAAGAATCTGCCTGCCAACGCAGGAGATGCGGGTTTGATCCCTGGGTTGGAAAGATCCCTGGAGAAGGAAAGGGCAACCAAAATTCTGTGGACAGAGGAGCCTGGTGGGCTACAGTCTATGGGATCTCAAAGAGTTGGACACAACTCAGTGACTAAACAACAACAGCTTATGACGGTCCAGGGAGAGCAGGACCTCAAGGCCAAGTGCAATGTAGGCAGGGAATTTTTCTTCCCCACCAAACAGAGCAGGTGAAGGGACTTCCCTCGTGGTCCAGTAGTTAAGACTCCAATCTTCCACTGGAGAGGGAACAGGCTTGACCCCTGGTTGGGTAACTAACCTAGATGCCTCACAGTGAGGGTCCCTCCACCCCCAAAAATGAGAGCGCGTGGAGAGCTGTGTTGTTTGCATCATGGCTTCACAGTTAAAATAAAGAGTAAGACAGGAAGAAGGGGCCCCCAAAGTAAACTGGAGTGTTCCCTTCTCCAGTCAAGAATCCACGTGAGGCTGTTAAGTCACTTCAGTCATGTCCAACTCTTTGTGACCCTATGGGCTCTAGCCTGCCGGGTCCCTCTGTCCATGCGATTCTGCAGGCAAGAATACTGGAGTGGGTTGCCATGCCCTCCTCCGGGGAATCTTCCTGAGCCAGGGATCGAACCTGCGGGTTCTTTACCACTAGCGCCACGTGGGAAATCCTCAAGAAGCTGACCAAGAACCAAAATGAAGGCCAACCTGAGGAAGACCTGACTGCGGCTGGAGACACTGGCTCAGGGATCAGATGATCCATATGGACTTGCTTCCACCTTGAGGTCAAAGACAGCTGCCTGCTTCCTTGTAACTTGGGGCCTGACTGGGGAATCCTCAAACCAATCAATTTGGCTGGGGGTGGGGTGGGG
>SJYQ01095469.1:26847-66755 GCA_006410935.1 Redunca redunca
TGGGGGATGAGATTGAGGGGTTGGGGGATAGATTCCCAGATCAGAGGTCAAAGCACAGGGCAGCAATAGGCTTACTTACTTTGTTCCTGGGGTATGTAAGAACAGCTTTTGTTTGTGCTGAGAGCTCATTGAAAGTGAAAGTGAAAGTGAAGTCGCTCAGTCGTGTCTGACTCTTTGCGACCCCTGGACTGTAGCCCACCAAGCTCCTCTGTCCATGGGATTCTCCAGGCAAGAATACTGGAGTGGGTTGCCATTTCCATTAGGACAGAATTATTCAGCATGTCAAATCCTTGTTCCTGGAAGCCAAGCTCTGAAAAGGATTAATGGAAGAATCATATCTTCACTCTTTAAGGTAGAACCGTTGAGGGATTCTACCTCAATTCTAGCTTAGGGATTCTAGCTTAGCCTAGTTAAAGCTGTGTCCACATATGGGGTGTAACCTGTCTGGTTATGTCTCTGTAGAACTGATGAGCTTGCCAACCAGATGTCTATTGGCATTGGGCTATCAGGGGCTTTGTGGGAGGAAATTCACCCTAAACTAAGAGGGAACCAGAGAACAAGACCTAGTGAGTGAGGCCTTCATTGCAGGCAATTCTGAGCTCAGAGAAGGGGGTTCCACTTAGATTTGTGTCCAATAAGTATCATATCTGAATCTTAAGTTGGACTTGGGAGAGAGAGAGGAAGACTGAACTGAAAACAGACTGTAAATGGAAAACTAAAAGAGGTGCTAACCTGGAGACTTTGTACAGCTCTGTCCCCAGTCACAGCCCAGTTGCTGGTCTTCTGTTGGTCCCAAGGACAGAACACCTTTCTCTCCCAGTGTATCTCGGCATGCAGCAATGTCTGGAGGAAGAGAGCATTGCCCAGTGATGTAGGTGACCCCACTGGAGGGTGGCTGGAACCAAAGAATACGTCTGCAGATGTCTCAGGGTAACCGCCCAGACTTGTGAATATATGAGACACCCCTGGGCCCCTGAATGATCTGGTCTGAAATTCTTGCCTGGAAGTGGAGGATTTGTGTTTGAAGCTAGGAGGAAGAGCCATCCAAATACAGGTTACTGGTTGAAGAACACTCCAAACAGGGCATGATGACGCTGATAACATGAATAGCTGCATCTTCCAAGACTAGCCCAGTTGTTATCTTTAAAACAATATGTCTAGTCATCTTCAGCTTGGTAGTGAATCTTCAGTGGAAAAAACTTGCCTGGCATTCATGATAAAAGAAGCCTTGTTTCTAAAAGCAGGGTTCAGACTGGGAGCTGGGAGTGGGGGATACCCTCCCTGTTTCCCTCCCCTCTTCTTGCTTTCCCGCCTACCTCTCTCCTTTCTCTTCCTCTCTCCATGCCTCTTTCCCTCTGTCTCTTTCTTTCTTTCCTTCTTCCATCTTTTCCTCAACAATTTCAAGACCTTTCAGCAGTGGCTTTCACAAAACCTGATGGCTTATGCCTTCCAGGAGGGGAAGTTCATAAATTGCAACAGAGTGGCTTTTTTTTTTTTTAAAGCTGAGCAGCAGGATCACAGAACCTGCAGGTTTGCTGCCTGCTCAGCAGGAGAAGGAAAGCAGAGCTTGAAAGATGAAAGCCAAGCCGACCAGAAGAAAGGAAAACGTGAAGAAAGCTCTTGAAAGGGGGAGGAGACTTTGCTTAAGCCATTGGGGTAAGAAGGGGACACTGCCCCCAAGCATATGTTGTTTCCCTTGTCCAGATGGTGTCATTTGCCCTGCAAAACAAGTACCAGACAACAAGACTTGGATGCTCTCTCAGAAATAAATGTGTGAGTAAGTCATTTGGGAAATGATGCCTGTGGCCATTGTATTTAAACAAAAGAGATTCAACCGTATTGGAAAACAACTGCCCTGCAATGCTAGCCTCCCGTTCATTTGAATACTCTGTTTACATTGTTACCAGTCACCAGTCATATTTGCACAAGGAGAACTTCCACCTGCTTGTAGTTTACCTAGGGCACATACTGTATTTACATGGTATAGATTAGAGTGCGAAAACTAGTCACACCAGTTTGGGAGTGGAAAAAGTGAAGGGAAATGTCCATCTTGGTTTCCTGAGACCCACTGCCCTTGCCACAGGGGCTGCCACGTGGTAAACTGTATCATCACTGCCACCATCCTCTGATCATCTCTGATAGAATGGTTGACTGTGTGCTAGGCACTGGTCTAACAGCTCATAACATTCAAAGGAAGTATGTACTGTTACCAGCCAGGGTTCTTGGCCTTCTCCAATCCATAGAAATTGACCAGAGGCCAGACAAAGCTTTCAGGCCAGGCTTCAGCAAAAACAAGTAACAGGTTCCCTTGCTCACTCCCTCAGTTCCTTATCTGAGGTGAGGGTAGGGGTGTGTCCAGGGATCCAGCCAGAGGGGTGGCTTAGGTGTTTTGCCCACCTTTATGGTGGTGTTGTGTGGAGAGGGCATTCAGAGCACCCTGCTTTTGCTCCTGACACTCTCTTTTGGCTCTTGGGTCTTCAGTGGCAGTTGGGCTTTTTGACTTTTTTTGTATCTTTTTTGCTCATAACTTGCCCCAACTGCAGCCTGCATATAATCCCTTAGTCCCTTACAGTTTGTATTTTGTGACTTAGGGAGACATTTGTTCAGGTACAAATTTTGCAACACTGAAGCAAAGGGTCCCAGGTCCCAGGCCTGTCTCAGTACCATTATTATCCCTATTTTACAGAAAAGACAACTGAGACAGAGTTTCTGAAACTTACCTATGGTTAAGTAGCCAGTACACACTATGGCGAAGATACTAAAGCCAATACTGGAATCCAGGCGAAGCTCTTTAGTGCCAGTTGTTATTCAAGACTTTGGGTGCAAGATGGCAGACTGAACTAGTGCAACTGATAACGAACCTTCTTCCCCCGAATCCTTACATAACAGTGCAGGTGTTTTTAAAAGGTTTATATCTTCAAAGACAAATCTCCCCAAGCAGGAATAAAATTTTAGAAGTTGGAGAGCACATAATAAATGAGGGCTCACTCAGGAGACCCAGAAACCTGATCCTAAACTGGCCGTGGGAAAAGCCAAGAAATGCAACCTGCTTTTATGGTAGAACCTCACCTGCCCTCCTTCCAGTCCNCACCATCAGATGGGGCTAAAACATGAAGACTGATTTAAGGACTTCCCTGCAGTCCAGTGGTTAAGACTCTGAGCTCCCAATGCAGGGGGAGCAGGTTTGATTCTTGGTCAGGCAACTAGATCTCTAATGTCTCAACTATTAATAAAAAAGATCCTGCATGCTGCAATGAGGATCAAGATCCCACATGCCTCAGTGGAGCACAGACAAATATTAAAAAAAAAAAAAGAAGAAGAACCAAACCCAGAAAGATTAAAGTCTAAAATTCCAGTTCTCTTCCCCAGCAGATTATTTTCCGGAGAGAAGGTAAAATTGGGCTTCTAGATTTGGGGGTGCCAGGTATAATTGAGGCCAGGGGTGTCCCCTGCTAAAAACACTATTTTCTGAATATGGAAACTGAAGACTGAATGTGAAAACTCCCACCCATTTCTTCTCTCAAAGTTGCTAGAATGCCAGATCACATCCTCTATGCAGGAGTGTGGCCAACTGGTCTCTCTGGGGAATCTGCCCAGCCTAAGAAGGATCTAACAAATGGATCCTGGGGGATCACCTCACCATACAGTTCTCAAACCACATCCACGCCAAGTGCAAAGAGCTGCTGATTAGTTTTTTGGTGCTTTCCTCTTATGTATGATCAGGCAACCTAAACTTCTAAGCTTAATCCAGTCATCCAAACAACCCGCTAAACATCCCCACACATTTGAGGAAAACTTCAGTGTGAAAGGTAGAGACCCAAATAGGTTCAATTTGAAGGAATTCAAGACAATAGACAGGAGATAAGATTAGACAGTGCATCCATGCAAAATGAACAGGGTGTTATAAAAGGGGGATCAAGTCTCCCCTGGTGGCTCAGAGGCAAAGAACCCGCCTGCCAAAGCAGGAGATGGGGGTTTGATCCCTGATGCAGGAAGATCCCACGTGCCTCGAAGCAACTAAAGCCAGCACACCACGACTACCGAGCCTGTGCTCTAGACCGTGGTCTGCGCGAGCGGCCACTGCGTGAAGCCCACGCGCCGCAACTAGAGAAAAGCCCGCACAGCAGCGAAGGACCCGGCACTGCCATAAATAAATAAAGCTGTTTTTAAAAAGTTGGAGAAGAGAAGATATCCCTTTCTCTTAAAAAAAAAAAAGAGGGGGTATCAATCACATAAAGAAAGATGTCTTGGGAATTCCCTGGTGATCCAGTGGCTAAGATTTTGTGTTCCAAAGCAGGGAGGCTGAATTCGATCCTTGATTGGGGAATTTGATCCCATATCCTGCAACTGAAAGATCCCACATGCCTCAACTGAGATCCGGCAAAGCCAAATAAATAAATATTTTTTTAAAAAAGAAGTTTTGGAAATGAGAGCAGCTCTCGTGGAAAGGCTGCACTCATTTTCCTTGGACATTTAGAAGATCTGTGTGGTCTTCCATCTTCTACTTGTGAAGTCTGATGCCGTTATGATTTTGATATTTTCTATGAAAATCGCTTTAATTCTCTAGAAGCTCTTAGGATCTTCTGTCACCAGTGATTCCTCAAAGATGTGACTTGGAAATAGAAATATTTTCAGTGTTTGGTTTGGATTTATTCTTTAGAATCTCTGTATCTGAAAACTCATATTTTCTGGGATATTTGAATTATTTTCAATATTTTTCTACTATTGATTGAATAATCTCCTCCCATTTGTTCTCTCGGTTCCTTACTTTTCTAATTTCTATATGTTATTCAATTGTTGCAACTCCTCATTGATACCCCAATTCTCTCATATTTCTTTTTTTTCTTTTTACATTTTTTAGAAAAAAAAATTTTAATGGGTGAATTGTATTTATTTATTTTTAATGTTTGTTTACTTATTTTCTTGGCCGTGCCTCTCAGCGTGTTGGAATCTTAGTTCCCCGGCCAAGGCTCGAACTCATGCCCCCTGCATTAGAAGTGTAAAGCTTTCTTCGCTGAACTGCCAGGGAAGTCCCTCATATTTCCTTTCTTATTGTCCATCTCTATATCATTTTGTCTTTTAGAGAGATCTCCTCATATCTACCTCATTTCTGGGCCAGTCCTGCTTAGGGAACCCCAGGAAGTCTGGACTAGAGAATCCAGGGAGCAAGCCCTCAGGGAGACTGTGACATCCTCAATGTGGCATCCATCCTCCTGCTGGTTGAGCTATAGGTGTGGGGGGTGGTATCGGGAGCAGACCCCTATCGGGCTCGCTTGCCGCTGTATTACTGAGACCCCGCTATAACCCTCTTGTCCATAGCCTCTCCTCAGTTTTCCCACTCTCCAATCCAAATCATTTTCATTCTGACCCTACAGCAGAATCTACTGATAGAAGTGGGGGAACTGGGACTGCAAGACTGTCTTCTGAACCCTGGCATATTAGTACATCTCTTGAAAGCCATTCTTGCTACTGACCATCCCAAAGAACTGGATGCTATCAGTGCCCAGTGAGTGCCCAAGACTCCAGTTTAGGTACTCCCTCTGAAAAGTCAATGCCTGAGGAAAAGACAGGATCAATCTGATGGTCCCTTAGAGCAGTTTAGGGATGCACAACTCATCACAAACCAGGGACAGGAAGGTTTTTGTTAGACCTCAGGTAACACACCGCTGCCTAAGCCTTGCTGTGTCCCGGGATGCCAGAGGACTTGTTTCCTTAGCAACAATAGTCATGTGACAGGAAAACACAGAGCTCCAAAGATGTTGCTTAGCAACTAGGCTGCACCTGCTGGGGCTCTGGGCCGACAGCTTGGGCTGGGGAGCTTGGCTTTGAACTTGGAAACTCCCATCAGCACTGGCAAAAAGTGGAAGACCTAATTTGGGCAGATCCAGTTTTGGCCCTGGGCTTTTGCAGGGATGGCAGAGGTAAAAATGGAGAAGCTGAGACAGAGGGGTTGGCTTTCCCATAGTAATGGGAGGTGGGAAGTAGTGGCAGATGTGGAAAGAGCAGGGCTGGACAGGGGAAATGACTGTTGAGTTGATGTGGAGAGCAATTCTCTGTCTGCTCACCCTGGAAAAAACTGACATCTCAGAGGATGGGTTTCCAGAACCCCGAGGACGAATGCGTCTGGCTCAGGACTCCACTCCGCAGGGCTTTTCAGGAAGTTGAATCAAGTCAGAGCATCTGGGCCCTCAGCATTGGCCCATGGAGAATTTTCCTCTGCAAGAAATTAGAGCTCTCCACAAAGGGAAGACACTGGTGGTGGTCAGGAGTCACAAAGAACCAACCTCAGGAACCTGGCTTCTCTGTTCATGGAATTCTCCAGGCAAGAGTACTTGAGTGGATTGTCATTTCCTTCTCCAGGGGATCTTCCTGACCCAGGGATCGAACCCAGGGCTCCTGCATTGCAGAAGGATTTTTTTTTACCATCTGAGCCACCAGGGAAGCCCTCTGACCCTCTACCAGGGCCCAGATGGCTAGAGGGTGGCTATGGAGTAAAACTGCTCAGATTTTGAATTCAGCTTCCTCTCCCAAAGGTGAGCGAGGAACTGTGTTTGGTGTTTCAGTTTCTCTATCTACAATGGCAATGATACCGAATGACAGCCTCAGGGAGCATTTTGAGGATTAAATGAGTTAAACCTTGAAAAAAATGATTATCATACTTGTTGGCATAGAGTAAGCACTCAGTAAAGCTATCATCAGTATACTCCCACCCCAACCCTGGCCCCCAGCAACTGGCCCAGGAGACAGACTCACCAGGTTTTTTTCTGATCTCTCTTGATGATCCCCAAGCACATGGGAATAGATAGTGGCAAAAATCCTAGACCCTTTCTTTTTGCAGACAGAAGGAATTCGCCCCTTTCCTCTGAGGAGCTTGCTGAGGGTTTGAATATCCTTGATCAGTTGACTTTATTTACTGAACCGAGTGTCCCTCCAAACCCTGCTGCCCAAACACCCCCATTATTTTTTTTTTCTTAAAAAAACTGTGTATTTATTTATCTGGCTGCATCGGGTCTTAGTTGTGGCATGTGGGATCTTTCGTTACAACGCTCGGACTCTCTATTTGCAGCACATGGGCTCCAGAGCATGTGGGCTCCAGCAATCGTGGCATAGAGATTCTAGTTGTGGCATGTGGGCTCTGGAGTGCACAGGCTCAGTAATTGCAGCATATAAGCTTAGTTGCTCTGAGGCATGTGGGATCTTATTTTCCTGACCAAGGATTGAATCCGAGTGCCCCGCCCTTCAAGGCGGATTCTTAACCACTGGATCACCAGAGATGTCCCAACACGCCCTTTCTTTATCCTGCTGCTTCTAGAAATTGCATGCATAGCATGTGGCTTTAAGCGCTAAGTATTGGAGAAATCTGAATCAAATCTACAATGAGGTATCACCTCACACTGGTCAGAAAAGCCATCATCAAACCATCTACAAATAACAAATACTGGAGAGGAGAGGGTGTGGAGAGAAGGTTATTCTTCCACACTATACATGAGTATGTAAATTGCTTCAGCCAGAATAGAAAATAGTACGGAGGTTCCTAAAAAAAAACAAAACAAAACAATAGAACTACCATCAGTCAGTTCAGTTCAATTGTTCAGTCCTATCCAACTCTTTGTTACCCCATGGACTGCAGCACGCCAGGCTTCCCTGTCCATTGCCAACTCCTAGAGCTTGCTCAAACTCATGTCCATCAAGTCGGTGATGCCATCCAACCATCTCATCCTCTGTCATTTCCTTCTCCCTTCAATCTTTCCCAGAATCAGGATCTTTTCCAATGAGTCAGTTCTTCTCATCAGGTGGCCAAAGTATTGCAGTTTCAGCTTCAGCATCAGTCCTTCCAATGAATATTCAGGACTGATTGCCTTTAGGATGGACTGGTTGGATCTCCTTGCAGTCCAAGGGACTCTCAAGAGTCTTCTCCAACACCACAGTTCAAAAGCATCAATTCTCCTGCGCTCAGCTTTCTTTATAGTCCAACTCTCACATCCATACATGACCACTGGAAAAACCATAGCCTTGACTAGACAGACGGACCTTTGTTGGCAAAGTAATGTCTCTGCTTTTTAATACGCTGTCTATGCTGGTCATAACTTTTCTTCCAAGGAGCAAGTGTCTTTAAATTTCCTGGCTGCAGTCACCATCTGCAGTGATTTTGGAGCCCAAGAAAATAAAGTCTGTCACTGTTTCCATTGTTTCTCCATTTATTTGCCAAGAAGTGATGGGACTGAATGCCATGATCTTAGTTTTCTGCATGTTGAGCTTTAAGCCAGCTTTTTTACTCTCCTCTTTTACTTTCATCAAGAAGATCTCCAGTTCCTCTTAGATTTCTGCCATAAGGGTGGTGTCATCTGTATATCTGAGGTTATTGATATTTCTCCCCGTAATCCTGATTTCAGCTTGTGCTTCATCCAGCCCAGCATTTTGTATGATGTACTCTGCATGTAAGTCAAATAAACAGGGTGACAATATATAGCTTTGATGTACTCCTTTTCCAATTTGGAACCAGTCCGTTGTTTCATGTCCAGTTCTTATTGTTGCTTCTTGACCTGCATACAGGTTTCTCAGGAGAAAGGTAAGATGGCCTGGTATTCCCATTTCTTGGAGAATTTTCCACAGTTTGTTGTGATCCACATTGTCAAAGGCTTTGGCATAGTCAATACAGCAGAAGTAGATGCTTTTCTGGTACTCTCTTGCTTTTTCTATGATCCAACAGATGTTGGCAATTTGATCTCTGGTTCCTCTGCCTTTTCTAAGTCTAGCTTGAACATCTGAAGGTTCTTGGTTCACATACTATTGAAGCCTTGCTTGGAGAATTTTGAGCATTACTTTGCTTGCCTGTGAGATGAGTGCAATTGTGCGGTAGTTTGAACATTCTTTCAAATGTTTGAACATTGCTTCCCTTGTGGTTCAGCTGGTAAAGAATCTGCCTACATTGAGGGAGACCTCAGTTCGATCCCTTGGTAGGGAAGATCCCATGGAGAAGGGAAAGGCTACCCACTCCAGTATTCTGGCCTAGAGAATTCCATGGATTGTATAGTCCATGGGGTTGCAAGCAGTTAGACATGACTGAGCGACTTTGGAGAAGGGAATGGCATCCCACTCCAGTACTCTTGCCTGGAAAATCCCATGGATGGAGCCTGGTAGGCTGCAGTCCATGGGGTCGCTAAGAGTCGGACATGACTGAATGACTTCACTTTCACTTTTTACTTTCATGCATTGGAGAAGGAGATGGCGACCCACTCCAGTATTCTTGCCTGGAGAATCCCAGGGATGGGGGAGCCTGGTGGGCTGCTGTCTAGGGGGTCCAACAGAGTTGGACACGACTGAAGCGACTTAGCAGCAGCAGCAGAGCGACTTTCCCTTCATTTCACTTCACTTTGAACATTCTTTCACATTGCCTTTCTTTGGGATTGGAATGAAAACTGACAAAACCATAATTTGAAAATATACACGCACCCTTATGTTCATAGCAGCACTATTTACAAGTGCTGGAAGCCAAGGCTGGAAGCCACCTGAAAGTCCATCAACATATAAATGGATAAATAAGATGTGGTACATATACAAGTGGAATACTATTCAGCCATAAAAAAGAATGGAATAATTCCATTGCAGCAACGTGGGTGGACATAGAGAGGTTTTCATACTAAGTGAAGTCAGCCAGACAGACAATGACAAATATCATGATACCACTTTAAAAAAAAGATACAAGTGAACTTATATACCAATGCAAAGGAGAAATATACCCAGGGACATGGAAAATAAACTTAACAGTTGCTGTGCTGTGCTCAGGCACTCAGGCGTGTCTGATTCTTTGTGACCCCATGGACTGTGGCCCTCCAGGCTCCTCTGCCCATGGGATTTTACAGGCAAGAATAATGGAGTGGGTTGCCATTTCCTTCTCCAGGGGATCTTCCTGACTCAGGGGTCAAACCCTTGTCTCCTGCGTCTCCTTCATCAGCAGGCGAACGTTTAACACTGAGCCGCCTGAGAAGCCCAAACTTATGGTTACCAAAGGAGAAAGGCAGGGAGAGAGAACTTAGGAATTTGAGGTTAACATGTACACACTATTACATATAAAATAGATAACCAACAAGGACCTACTATATAGCACAGGTAACCACACTCAGTACTTTGTAATAACCTATGAGGGGAAAGAACATGGGGAAAAAAACAATACATTGTGTGCAAGAAAAAGAAAAAAAGGACAATGAGAACATGAATTTGGGAGCTAAGCTCAAATCCCAACTTCTGCCATAATTCTAAGTATGAGATTTTGAGCAGGTGACATTACCTCTCCGAGCCTCAGTGTTCCCATCTATATTACAGGAAATGACAGCACGAAACCTCCTTGGTATGAGACAGGACTGAATTTTGATAAATGTTGGCAATGTTGACGCTTGTTGATAGCCAGAGGCAGGACCCAAGGTCTCTCACTTCCTGTGGCCTGACACCTTTATGAGCTGACTCCCAGTGAAACCGTTAAGGATGAAGGGATGGCTGATTCCTGTGGATCCCCAAAAGGGAGGGAGAAGGCAGTTAAAGCAGCTAGTGGTTGAAGTGCCCCATCTCTACGTGAACGGGTGCTGGCAGCCGCGATTGCAGCTTTGCGGTCCTGGGGCTCCAGACCCTCCCTGACTTCCCTGCTTTCTGGTGCTGTGGGAATCCCAGCCCACTTGCTGCAGCCTTTGCTCTACTCCTGCCGGCTGTGGGGCCCCTCAGGTCTCCCCCTCTCCCTTCAAAGTGGAGGCTGGTGCCTGCTTTTCCTTCTTTCTCAGCTGGGCTTGTTCCCCAGCTGACCCTACAGCTGCAAGTTTCTAAAATTAGCTGGATCCTGCATTTGACTCTGATAATGAATTATCCAAATGGAGAAAATTGAATAGTTAACTGGTTCACAGAAAGATAATTAGCTTTGCTGAGCCCCTGTTACAGGCAAATAAAGAGGAGGCTTGTTTCTCAATTGCTTTCATTAAAGGGAGTCCCTTTCACACAGGGGCCCTGCCCCCCCTGAGGCCCTGTTGGGTTCCTGGTTTTTCATCCCCCAAATAGACAAGCAGATGGTACCATGTAGCAAGTGTAGGCTTCTGGCTGTAACACACTGAGGTTGAAGCCCCAGCTCTGCCACTCTCTACCTGTGTGACCTTGGACAAGGGATACAACCTCTCTGAGCCTCACTTTGCTCATTTGAAAATGGGAAGAGTGCTGTGTACCTCACAGTGGTATTATAACCATCAAATGATAAAATGTAAGTAAAATTCTTGGTTCTTTATTTACTTGTTGTTGTTTCGTCACTAAGTTGTGTCCAACTCTTTGTGACCCCGTGGACTGTAGCCTGCCAGGGTCCTCTATCCATGGGATTTTACAGGCAAGAATACTGGAGTGGGTTGCCATTCCCTCCTCCAGGGGATCTTCCCAATCCAGGGCTCGAACCCAGGTCTCCTGCATTACAGGCAGATTCTTTACCACTGAGCTACTCGGGAAGCCTCTTCACTCTCAGATGAATTTATTTATTTTTATTGAAGTATAGTTGCTTTGCAATGTTATGTTTCTGCTGTACAGGAAAGTGAGTCATCAGCACGCATACACATATCCCTTTTCCCTGGATTGATGAATCTTTCATTGATTAAGTTCTTCACAAAGTTCATCGTTGTTATGAAGTGTTCATAGACTGGAAGCCGTTTTTACCACAGTATTGTCATTACGGTTACCACCACAGCACCATGCCTCCCTACCCTGGAAAGAGAACAGAGTCTCAGCCAGTGATATACACACGGAAACCATGGGAATGTTGTTGTTGTTGTTTAGTTGCTAAGTCGTGTCCAACTCTTTGCAACCCTATGGACTGCAGCATGCCAGGCCTCCCTGTCGAGGGTGAGGTGAAGTGAAGTCGTTCAGTCATATCCAACTCTTTGCAACCCCGTGGACTGTAGCCTACGCTCCTCCATCCATGGGATTCTCCAGGCAAGAATACTGGAGTGGGTTTCCATTTCCTTCTCCAGGGGATCTTCCTGACCCAGGGATCGAACCCAGGTCTCCCTCATTGGAGACAGACGCTTTAACCTCTGAGCCACCAGGGAAGCGTAGCATGCTGATAGATGCAGAGCTGACACAAGCTGCGGAAGATGGGAGGGTCTCTTGGCATCTACTCACTTGTCCCTGTTCTCCTGATATTGGCTCTGCCTTCTGGTCCTAGGCTTTCTGAGTCACCACCTGGTCAATCATCTCTCACAGCAAGTCCCCAGAAACTCCCTCCTATGCAGAGCATTTCATCCTCACCTACAAGCCTCAGCCCCTTGACCTTTTAAAGTTTCATTTATTCCTCTCAGGATTCCCCTGGTGGTCCAATGGTTACCATTCCATGCTCCCCATGCAGGGGTCCTGGGTTCCACCCCTGGTTGGGGAACTAGATCCTATATGTTGCAACTAAGAGTCAGAGCAGCCAAATTTATTAAAAAAAAATTGTAAAATTTCATTTACTCCTCTCAAGCCCACCCACCTCCAGTGTTTACCACTCTCTGACACGGCCAGTATGTGTAGATCCATATGTGGAAGTCAAGAGCAAGGGATCTGAAGGCAGACGGCCTGAGATTGAATTCAATTTAGGTATCTGTTGGTCGGGAAGATCCCCTGGAGAAGGGAATGGCTACCCATTCCCGTATTCTTGCCTGGGAAATCCCACGGACAGAGGAGCCTGACAGGCTATACAGTCCATGGGGTTGCAAAGAGTCGGACATGACTGAGAGTTAAACACTGTCACTTTACTTCACTTTTTGTATTACTTACTTTGTGCCCTTATAAGATGAGATTGAAAACAGTCCTACCCGTGTTATGTACTTATGATTACTAAACAGATGTGCAGTAATTAGAGCAGTGCTTGGAACCTGTAAGTGCTTGAAATGTGCTATTCTTATCATCTAGTTCTTATGCTGCATTAGGGCAAGCAGAGGTCTACAGATAGAGTGGGCCAGATGCCTTCACCTGGGCATGGACTCAGAGTTGAATATCTTAGAGACAGTTGGACCATGTCCACTGGGATGATTAACTTCTGGAATGATTTCTCTCATCCTCTTAGGTGACGATGTCATACTGTCTCTTTTCTGCTCAAGCCCCTGATAGTTTGTCCTCCAGACTCACTCTCATTGGACTTTAATAATTTTACTTCTTTTTAAAAATTTTAATTTATTTATTTACTTGGCAGACCCGGGTCTTAGTTGTAGCACAGGGGATCTTTGATCTTCACTGTGGCATGTAGAATCTTTAGTTGTGGCACGTGTGTTCCCTAACCAGGGATGGAACCTGGGCACCCTGCATAGGGAGCAAAGTCTTAGCCACTGGACCACCAGGGATGTGCCCTAATTTTGCTTTTTATTTCCTTGAGATCATACAAGTGATTGAAAAAAGAACTTCAACAAGCACACTTTTACTCCCCACCTGGACTTTGTCCATATATCACTGTCACTAGAGATGAACTGCTTGTGTTCTTTCCAAGGCCAACCTTTGCCTTATCGCTAGCCCCTGTCCTTGCTTGCTTACTCAAGGACATCACTACAGCCATTTAGCCTCTGCTTCCTGCAACATATATATATATTTTTCTCTCTACTGGAAAACTCCTATTAGCATAAAAATAAGCTTTTGGTTCTTCATTGTAAAAAACAAACCAAGGGAGTTCCCTGGCAGTCTAATGGTTAGAGGGCTTCCCCAGGGGCTCAGCAGTCAAGAAGTGAAGTGAAGTGAAGTTGCTCAGTCGTGTCTGACTCTTTGCAACTCCATGGACTGTAGCCTACCAGGCTCCTCCATCCATGGGGTTTTCCAGGCAAGAGTACTGGAGTGGGTTGCCATTTCCTTCTCCACAGCAATAAAGAACTCACCTGCAATGCAGGACATGTGGGTTTGATCCCTGGGTCAGGAAGATCCCCTGAAGAAGGAAATGGAAACCCACTCCAGTTTCCTTGCCTGGGAAATCCCATGGACAGAGGAGCCTAGTGGGCTATAGTCTTTGGGGTCGAAAAAGAGTCAGAAAGGACTTAGCAACTAAACAACAACAAACAACAAGAACCAGTGTTTAGGGTTTGGCACTGTCGCTGCCAAGACCCAGGTTCAACCCCTAGTCAGGGAGCTAAGATCCTGCAAGCTGCTTGGCATGGAAAAAAAAAAAAAAAGCAAAACTCTCTTGGTCCCACAGTGCTTCCAGCTATCATCTTATTGCTTCGCTTCCCTGTACAGCAGAACTTACTGAAAGAAGTTGTTGTTGCTAATAACTGCTGTGCTTTCTCCTCCAGCTCTCTCTTGAATCCACTCCACTTAGGCTTTCACACCCACTGCTCTACCAAGACCAGACTATTGTAGTCACCAATGGCCTCCATGTTGTAAAATCTAATGGTCAATGGATGGTTATCATCTTGCTTGACTCTGAGTTGGAGACAGGTTATCTGGTCACCATATCTCTTTCTTCTTCCTAAGCACCAGCTGGGCCATATTTCCTAAACTTCTTGGTGGTTACATGGGGCCATATGACTGGGTTCCAGCCAATGGAAGGTGAGTGGAAGGAAGTTCTGTGACTTCCAAGCCTGACTTATAGAAACATCTTCTGTAGGATATTTACTCCTCTGGATCCACTCCTCACCATCCTCCATGCTGTTGTGTACCTTGGGAGCATAACTACTAGAGACTTTATCAATGAGCCTTCTGGTTTCTGGTTGGGTGGAGTCAATGGAAGATACCAGGAGGAGACTGGAGGGCAGGAGAGTGAGGTCAGAGTATTTGTTCCCCTGGCTCCCTCCTGTGGGGTTGGGTTGGCTGTTTTCCTCTATCAAAGCTTCAGTCTAGCATCTCTCCCCACATAGTTCTTTCTCTCCCCCATTTCCTCTGACCATTACTTTCTCCTGTCTCGTCAGACCTGGGAAGGTAATAGCTCCCACGATCAACCATATCAGAGTTACAGGAATCCTGTAACAGTATTCCTGCCCCTGCTCACATCTTTATACATAGTCTCTTTGTTAGACTTTTCTCCAGTTACCCAACTTGAAAGTGCCCTCTGTCTCTCACCAAACTTACCAATTCACTTCCCGTGTGCCAACCTCATCTCCCACCCCCATTTACTGGCTGACATCACACCCTAACTGACCTTGAAAACCACACGTTGAAGATGACTCAGACTCCATCAGCATGGGACCCTGATTATCATCGTGGAGTGGAGAACTGCTTCTCTTTTCCTTTTATCCTTCCCCTCTGCTGCTGAAAATACTATACATGAGCGAGAAATGAACATATTGCCTATAGCACTGAGATATGGGAAGTATCTGTGTCACAGCAGCTGGCTCCTCTGGGACTAATACAACCGACCTGCGGTGTTTGGCACCGTTGACGATTCTCTGCTCCTGGAAACACTTCCTGTGCTTACCTTCCATGACGTTGCATTCTTCCAGACTCCGTCCCGGATCCTTTTCTTTATCTCCATTTACTTTCTGGTGACCTCATCCACTCTCACGGCTCTGTTGTTGTTTAGTGACTAAGTTGTGTCCAATTCTTTTGTGATCCCATGGAGTGTAGCCCGCCAGGCTCCTCTGTCCATGGATTAACCAGGCAAGGCAAGAATATTGGAGTGGGTTGCCATTTCCTACTCCGGGAGATCTTCCCGACCCAGGGACTGAACCCAAATCTCCTGCAATGGCAGGTGGGTTCTTGAAAACTGAGCCACCTGGGCATCCCTTTCATGGCTCTGCTGCTGCTAAGTCGCTGCTCCAGTCATGTCCAACTCTGTGCAACCCCATAGACGGCAGCCCACCAGGCTCCTCTGTCCCTGGGATTCTCCAGGCAAGAATACTGGAGTCTAACACCCCCAAAATTTATATTTCCAAGCCTGGATTCTCCCAAGAACTCTTGGCTTACATATCTAACTACCTGCTTGATATCCTCTTTTAGTTATCCAGTAGCATCTCAGATATAACATGTCCAAAATCAAATTTCAGACCTCTTCAAATCTTGCTCACCCTATAGTTTCTGCCATGTTAGGAAACAGCAACTCCATGCTTCCAATGGCTCAGGCCAAAAATCTTGGAGTCATCTTGGATCCATCTTTTTTTCTCTCACCCTATGTTCAATTTGTCAGCAAATCCTATCAACTATATATTCAAAATATATTCAGAATCTGTTTCACCACCTGCGCTATCTTGGCCTCAGGAGGTGCCAAGCTTTGATGAGAAGGGAAATAGTCTTGCCACATCACTGTCAGCATCATCTATTACTGAATCATAGCCTTGAACTGCTTCGATTGTGGATTCTTCCAAGAACTCTTTCCCAAACCCTGTCCAAATCTTCTTGGTTCTCTCATCAGACACAGATCTATAGACCAGAGTGTTTCTAGAAAACTCATTCTCCCATCCTGGCAGACATAAGAGCATCAGGACCTCTTATAAGAAACAGTCAGTAGAGGAAAGGGGTAAGCACAATTAACAGCTTTTAGCACAAACTGAACTAGCTCTGGGAGGGAAGAATAAATAGTTTTTGAGAAAATCTTCACACTCAAAACCTCAAAAAAATGGTCACTGGATCTTCATAAAGTAATTCAGTGAAAGCTAGTATCTTTTTTATAATGAAATGTGGTATCTCAAACCTTTTTAGTTTTTTATCTTTAGAAATATTTTATCATTTTTCTCACATAAACCATATTCTTTTGGTCATAGTCCTATGTACAGGTATTCTACAGTTATTATTGCAGTTATGAATGGATTTTTTTTCATTCCATTTACTCACTTATTGGTAGTATAGAAGAAAGCCATAAATTTCTCCATGTATTTCTTTTTTGTGTGTGTTTCTTATACCGAAGTACTTTATTGACTTCTCTTATTAGTTTCAATAATATTTTCAGTTGGTTNCTGCAAGGAGATCAAACCAGTCCATCCTAAAGGAAATTAGTCTTGAATATTCATTGGAAGGACTGATGCTGAAGCTGAAACTGCAATACTTTGGCCACCTAATGTGAAGAACTGACTAATTTGAAAAGATCCTGATGCTGGGAAAGATTGAAGGCAGGAGAAGGGGACAAGAGAGGATGAGATGGTTGGATGGCATCACCAACTCAATGGACATGAGTCTGAGGAAGCTCTGGGAGTTGGTGATGGACAGGGAAGCCTGGCATGCTGAAGTGCATGTGGTCACAAAGAGTTGGACACCACTGAGCAACTGAACTGAACTTATTTCTTTTTCTTAAGTAATGGCATTGTTCTGAGACTTCATAAACATTTTGACTAGTAGCAATAATAGCGACCATCTCACTCCAGTACTCTTGCCTGGAAAATCCCATGAATGGAGGAGCCTGGTGGGCTGAAGTCCATGGAGTCGCTAAGAGTCGGACACGACTGAGAGACTCCACTTTCACTTTTCACTTTCATGCATTGGAGAAGGAAATGGCAACCCACTTCAGTGTTCTTGCCTAGAGAATCTCAGGGATGGGAGAGTCTGATGGGCTGCTGTCTATGAGGTCGCACAGAGTTGTACATGACTGAAGTGACTTAGCAACAGCAGCATTTAATGGAAATATGTTTAATGTTTTACTATTAAGATTGCTGCTGTGGCTTCTGATTTTAAAAGAGTATCCTTGATCCTCCTTTTCTTTCTTACTAAGGTATTTACCATCATTGTTGTCATTACTGTCATTTTCATCATTATCTGAAATAGATGTCACATTTTAATTAATGCATTTTTGGCATATATTGAGATGATCATATGCTCTTTTCCTTTCACCATCTGATGTATTACAGAATGCTTGATTCAACACACATTACTTAATGCTGAACAAATCACCCTTCCTGGAATAAACACTACATGATCTGCTGCACAATTATTTTAATGTACTGCTGGGTATAACTTACAAATATTTTATTTAAGATTTTCAAGTCTATAAATGCCTCATTAGACTTTTGTATTATAAAACACACTGCATTTTTGTATTATAAATTACATCTTTTCCTATGCTAGTTTAAGGATGTAGCTAAAATAACATAGAAATAATATTTCAAAATAAGATTTCCTAGAACTCATTCATAAAACCATCTGGGATGCTATTGCTGGTGGGTGTAGATTATTTACAACTTTTTCCATTTTATCAATGGGTTTTGCTTCTTTAGAATCAATTTCAGGAACTTAACATTTTCAAGGAAAATCATTTCAGATGAATTTTTAGGTATACTAACATACAATTTTCTAATAATTTTTAGTTCTTTATATGTGGAGATAAAAACAGTATTCCTTATACTTGGCATTGTGTTTTACCTCTTATCTTTTTCTCTTGCTTGATATTTTAAAATTTTCCTTTTTTGTTTAACCTCCTCCTTTTTTAAAGAACCAGCTCTTCACTTTATTTATTGTATACATTTTTTTGCTTTCTAATTTATTAATTTCTATTTCTATCTTTAATCATTCATCCTCCTAAAACATCTGTGTCTACTTTAACATTTGCTGGTGGCTCCGCTAGGAGAATTTCAGTTCAAAACGTATTTTTTTTCAGGGACTTTCAGGGTGGATCAGAGGCTAAGACTCCATGCTCCCAATGCAGGGGCCTGAGTCCAGTCCCTGGGAACTAGATCCCACGTGCTGCAACGAAGACCTGGAGCAGTCAAATTAAATAAATTAATTAATTTTTAAAAAGTCACAAAGTCACAAAAAAAGCCAGTTTCATTACAATAAGAATTAGATAAAACTGTTCACACTAGCAATGTGTATAATACCCAATGACATCAAGTGTGTGGGGAAAAGCCACTTTCAGATATCACCGATAGAGATGCATATTGATAACAAGCATTCTGGCAGGCAACTTGGCAATATGTATGAAAAGTTTAAGTCAGTATGTATTTGAACAAACTATTCCACTTCTGGCAACTTATGCTTAGACAAATAACTAGACCAGTAGATAGATAAATATTTAAAAGGATATGCTTCAGAGTATTATTTCTAGCAGTAAAAATTAAAGAGATTGGATAAATGGTGATATAGTCATACAATAAAATACACTGCAGCCATTAAAAAGGTTGTGATGATAGGTTATGTTTTGAGTTGATTTATAAGAAAGCTCAGTAGGGACTTCCTTGGTGGTCCAGTGCTTGACTCTGTACTCCCAATGCAGGGGGTCTGGCTTTGATTCTTGGTCTGGGAACTAGATCCCATATGCTGCAGCTAAGAGTTGGAACGCCACAACTAAAGATCCCGCATGCTGTAACTAAAGATTTCGTGTGTAGCAACAAAGATCGAAGATCCCATGTACTGCAACTAAGACCTGGCACAGCCATTTAAATAAATAAACACTAAAAAAAATTTAATAAAGAAGCTGGTTAAAGATAGCAGGACATATGATGGTATCTATGTAATTGTTTTTCATATAATCTGGAAGGCCATTGGTCAAAATGTGAAGGGTGGATGTTTCCGCCGACAGGCTGTGTATCTTTCCTGTTCACCATTTTGTGCCATTCTCTCAATAATTATGCCTTATCAGAAAAAAACAATTTTTTTAAAGAAGAATTCCCAGATGTTTACACATTCTGGAGTATATACAATAAACATTCACTAGATGCTATGCTGAACATGGGGAGAAGGCAGTGGCACCCCACTCCAGTACTCTTGTCTGGAAAATCCCATGGATGGAGGAGTCTGGTGGGCTGCAGTCCATGGGGTCGCTAAGAGTCAGACACGACTGAGCGACTTCACTTTCCTTTTCACTTTCATGCATTGGAGAAGGAAATGGCAACCCACTCCAGTATTCTTGCCTGGAGAATCCCAGGGATGCAGGGATGGGGGAGCCTGGTGGGCTGCCGTCTATGGGGCCGCGCAGAGTCGGACACAACCGAAGCGACTTGCAGCAGCAGCAGCATGCTGGACATGGAGGTGATCAAGAAAAGAATTAGTGCAGTTCTTCACTTGGATGGTGAAAGGAGGTAATATTGGTTGCTTAGAGAGCACAGGGGACTGATGGAAGGTCCCCCCATCCCCGCCACCCAGGAAACAGAGTTCAGGAGGCAGGGCAGGAGCCCCTGAAAATCCAAACTGGAGGGTTGGCCTCAATACTTGGCCCCAATCTACCCAGACCCTTTAGGTTTCCTCCAACCCTGAAATATTGGCTCCTGTCTGCCTCTCCTGACTCAGCTTCCTACACATACTCAGCATCTCACACAAGTGTCTTGGGCTTCTGTCTGTCAAAACAGCCACAATTTCCCAACTGTCTCACACATCCTTGTGTCTTCCTGCCTTTCCGGATGCTGCTCTCTTCGGAACATTTTTTCCTGCTGCTTTTCCTTAGAAAAACAGCCTTTGCTTCTATAAGATCCCACTTGTGGTGGATGATTATTCAGCAAATATTCATTGCTTCTCACCACATCACCATGGGAGGAATGTATTTCCTTGCACTTTGATTGTCAGCTTTGCCATATGACCTACTTTGGCCAATGGGATATTAGTGGTGTGAGCAGAGGCTTAAAATGTGCTTTCATGTTTGGCTTAGTCTCTTGAATGCCTCTGTTTTGCCATGATAACCAGGTAGCCACTAGTGAAGGAGGGGCAAAATGCATGGAAAAGACAAATCAAATCCATAGCTTGGAGCGAAGCCCATGTAAGCCCAGACAAAAATCAAGATCAATGCCCAGCAAACTTCCAGTCATCTGCATGAGAAATTTACAAATGCTCTATGTTTTGTTGTTTGACCCTGAGATTATTGCAGTGTTTGTTATGCAGCAGTGGTTGACTGCTACACAGTTAATAAGGTCTTTTGCCCTTGCTTGTATTTTGAACTCATCCTCTAAGTATGCCCTCAAATCCTGTGTCCCCTATAGTACAACTTTGGAAAAGCCTTTATTATGCTGTATTGTGATTATTGGAGCTTTCCAGATGGTGCAGTGGTAAAGAATCTGCCTGCCAAGGCAGGAGATGCAAGAGACTTTGGTTCAACCCCTGAGTCGGGAAGATCCCCTTGGATCAGGAAATGGCAACCCACTCCAGTATTCTTGCCTGGGAAATTCCATGGACAGAGGAACCTGATGGGCTACAGTCCAGGGGGTCACAAAAGAGTCAGACACAACTGAGCAATTGAACATACACACACACATTGTGATTATCTGCTTAAAATGCACTGCTATTCTTCTAAATGCATGGTAAGTGTATTGGTAAGCTTCTCAGTTCAGTTCAGTTCAGTCGCTCAGTCGTGTCTGACTCTTTGGGACCCCATGAATTGCAGCATGCCAGGCCTCCCTATCCATCACCTACTCGCCGAGTTCACTCAACCTCATGTCCATCGAGTCGGTGATGCCATCCAGCCATCTCATCCTGGGTCGTCCCCTTCTCCTCCTGCCCCCAATCCCTCCCAGCATCAGAGTCTTTTCCAAAGAGTCAACTCTTTGTATGAGGTGGCCAAAGTACTGGAGTTTCAGCTTTAGCATCAGTCCTTTAAGCTTCTAAATGCATCTAAATGTTCTGGGAGACCTTCAGTCAAACTTGCATTTGGGGACCTGAAAACACCCCTTGTCACTCACCTAAAAGCTAAAAACCGTGCTTAGTGAACAAGTTGTACCAAGATCTGTGAATCTGTGAGCATATACTGCAACAAGTTGAATATGCAGTGTTTGGTATTTTCACATACCCATTGGATAACAGAGAGAGGCCAACCATTAGACCTGCTTTGAATAAAAGAAAAGAATAAGCCTGTGAATTCATGGCCCATGCATTCTGCCCTAAGAGAAGAAATAAAAGGGATTGAAACACCTTCCTTCTTCTTTTTTTAAAAAAATGTATATATTTATTATTTTTGGCTGTGCTGGGTCTTCGTTGCTGGAGGCCTTTTCTCTAGTTGCAGCTGTCGGGGGCTACTGTGTTGCTGCCTGGGCTTCCTGCTGCGGTGGCTTCTTTAGCTGGGGAGCCCTGGGGGCACGAGGGCTTCAGTAGCTACAGCGCCAGGGCTCAGCAGTTGATGGCTCCCGGGCTCTACAGCGGAGGCTCAACTGTTGTGGTGCACGGGCTTAGTTGCTCCGAGGCATGTGGTATCTTCCTGAATTAGGGATTGAATTTACAATTAGGGATTGTCTCCTGCATTGGTAGGTGGGTTCTTTACCACCAAATCACCACGGAAGCCCCACCTCCCTTCTTTGAAGCCGTGCCTTACTCTGTTCAGGCTGCCAAAAGAAATTGCCATAGAGGATGTGGCTTGCAAACAATGTACATTTATTTCTCACAGTCCAGAAGCCTGGGAGGTCCAAGATCAAGGCACTTTGCAGATTTGGTGTTCAGTGAGGGCCTGTTTCCAGGTTCATAGATGACTTTCTTTCCATTGTGTCCTCACAGGGAGGAATGGTTGAGGGAACTCTCTGCGGTCTGTTTTATATTTATTTAGTTATTCACTTATTATTTATTTATTTTGGCCATGCTGCACAGCTTGTGGGACCTAAGTTCCCCAACCAGGGATTGAACTTTGCAGAGGGAGAGGAGTCCTCACCGGGGATTACCCTGGGATCTCTTTCATAAGAGCACTAATCGAATTGATAAGGGCTCCACCTTCCTGATTTAGTCGCCCGCCAAAAGCCCCCACCTCCTCATACCATTGTATTAGGGATTGGGCTTCAACAAGCGAATCTGGGGAGGGACACATTCAGTCTTTAGCAAGCAGTGATTAAAGTATAGGACATCCGAAGCTGTTTGAAAAAAGAAGTCTCAGCCAATAGAGTCTGAAGGCAATGTGGGTGAGAGTCTGGGTAGAGAAATAATGGGTGGTCAAATGATCTTAGATCACTCTCTGTCTCATATTGTGAGAAAATTCCCATTGCTGATTTTTGAAATACCAAATGCCAGAATTAAGTCTAGTCTGAAATAAGGAGTCACCTATAATTTTGGCAAAGCTTTAAACCACCAAAGTCTAGTTCAAGGTTATTACTAGCACTTGGCACATGCTTGATATAAATGTGTGTTGAACAAATCAACAAATATTTACGTGTGTGGAAAGAGAAATATTTATGTTGTCCTTTACAAACCAACCAATCTACAGAGATACTCCAGAATATGAGAGTCTTCAGGGACCCTGGAGAAACATGTGTGATCTTATCTTAAATCTGAGGTTGGTATAAGGTTAAGGAAGTCCAGTTACATGTGCAATATTGCTGAAAAAGCAATTTTCCAATTATATCACAAATCTTAAAAATGACCATACCCTTTGACTTGAAAATACTCTAGAGAGCACTTTTGAAGGAATTATTCAGAGACATAGATAAAAATCTAAAATCACACTCAGTACATGGTTATTTCTAATAGAAAATAAAAGACTTGCTAGCACAAACTGCTTTGTGACTTGTCAGTTAACTGTGAAAGTGAAAGTGTTAGTCACTTAGTTGTATCCAACTCTTTGTGACCCCATGGACTGCAACCCGCCAGGCTCCTCTGTCCAAGGAATTCTCCAGGTGAGAATACTGGAGTGGGTTGTCATTCCCATCTCCAGGGGATCTTCCTGACCCAGGGATTGAACCTGGGTCTCCCACATTGTAGGCAGATTCTTTACTGTGGGCACTGTTAAATTTGCTATATCATCTGTCTTCAGAGATACAGGCCAGTTTAATTCAAACAGATCAGAACAGGGAGGAGGGGGAGAGAAAGGGAAAGGGAGAAAAGTGGAGAGAGAAAGAGGGGAAAGGAACTGAAAAAGAGGTAGAAATGGAATCCAAGAGAGAGAGAGAGAGAAAAAAAGAAACAGGAACAGGGGTGGAGACAGAATAAAGACAGCAATTCCTGGTGAGTGGCATGTGGTGAATAAATGTTTGTGCAATAAAGACTTTAAAGGGGTTTAAGAGTCAGAGATGGGAGTGGATTGAAAGGCGGGTCCCCAGCTCCCTGACCACAGTAGATCTCGTTCACTCTAGAACAGCCACAACTGAGGCCCTGGCACAAAGGGAGGGAAGCTGGCAGCAGGGTGGAGGAGAAGGGGGCAGGGGAGAGGCGGTGCTGCCAGCCTGCAGCTGAGCCCTTGGGCGTGCAGGACAGAAGGAGGAGGGCTGCCTGGCATTGTCTTGGGTTGGGGTTGTAGGGAAGGAGCTCGGGTCATAAGGGGCGAGGGTGCGGTGTTGTAAGACCCTCACTGTGGGCTTGGATGGCATTGCCTCCTCCTCATTCCATGAGCTCCTGTTTGTTGTGGGGTCAGCTTATTGATTTTAATTGGCAGATGCTGTTGCAATGCTCTAGCTGCCTTTGTATATTTGGGATGATTTTAGAACTTATCCTTCATTTATTTCAAGTTTGTCCTTTCATGTGTAACTCAGATCTCAAGAGAAGAATCTTATTTCTCTCCGCCTCTTGGTGGACTGGTGTGTGTGTGTGTGTGTGTGTGTGGCGGATTATGTTTTCTCTAGTCTTCTCTGGCTCAGAACTCCTGCTTCCAATGAACAAACTCATTTTCAGGACTGTCTTGCCTTCTCATCCTGACCTTCTGGTCCACATTGAAGCATCGCATTCCAAGCAGCCTTACCCAAACACCCTGTGCCTACACAGTGTCTGTGTGAGTAGCAGTCCTTATCGAAGGTTTTGTGCAACAGAGACGTTTCTTACTGCTCAACACCTTCTCTGCCTCAAACTTCCAGCTTCTGCCTCTTCTTAGCCCCCTCCAGGTTCCCTTCAGAAGCCCAATTCTTCTCCCTTTGATCTGAAGAAACAATTTAAGTCTCCACCCTTTCCTCATCTCAGGGTCTAGCTTTCATCCCTGCAGCATCTTTATTGAGCTTTATAAACAAAAGCGTGCCTGCTCTTTCCAGTTTGTAGTAGCAAAGAACAAGCAAGGATTCTGAAAGATGAGGCTGTCTTAGATTGAGTTTCCAGAAACAGAGACTAGAAGAAGAAGATTCATGTAAAAATTATTTATTTAAGAAGTGTTTTCAGGGAAAAAAAAAAACAAAAACAACACCAAACTGGTTGGTGGGTGGTGAGTAGGGAAGTGAGAGTTGGAAAGAAAGGAGGCTAAGGAAACATGCGGGAGCCAGCAGTGTCCTAAGATGGGCAGCTCTGGTGCAGTCTCTCGTGCAACACTGGAGGCACCTTAAAATTGCCCCCGCAAAGGAGCGACAGAGTTGGAGGGCTATACCCCTGTTTTCAGTCGTTTGTTAAGGGCTAGTCCTGAAACTCAGCAGGACTCTGTGGGGTTCCTGGGCACAAAAGCCTTTCTGTGTCTCCTTTGCTGAGTTCCAAAGTGCAGGTTCAAACCATTGCTAATCAGGGAGAGGAAGGGATGCAGAGTCAAGGGAGGAGCAGTCAAGAAAGAATAGTACAGGACCTCCCTGGTGGTCCGGTGGTTAAGAATCCTCCTGACAATGCAGGGACACGGGTTCGATCCCTGGTCCCGGAAAAGCCCACAATTTGTGGGGCAACCTATGCATCTCAAGTACTGACCCGTTACGCTCTAGAGCTGGACTGCAGTGAAGAGTAGCCCCAGCTCACCTGGGGAAAGCACGCAGGCAGCAATGGAGATCCAGCACAGCCAAAATAAATAAATAAAATTTCAAAACGAAACAGTAGTGTGGTCTTGGGGCAGGGTCCTGGTCCCCTCTTAAGGGATACACGTATCTTTGAACTCTTCTGCCAAACTAAAACCCCTACCAAATGAAAGATGTTCCAGAGAGAGGGTCACAGATCAATAATCTTGAGAACCACAGATCTCGAGCCCTCCTGACACTGGAAGGTCTCTAGATTGAAGGAATGTAGGTCCCGCACACACCCTAATCCCCATCAGCAACCCCACCCCTTGACTATAAAACTCCTCAGATGCCCGCCCCACACCCTGGGTTGGGACACACAGGTATGAGGGTATTAGCCCCCTTTGCCTGGCAAAGCAATAAAGTTGTTCTTTTCTACCTCACCTAAAACTGTGTCTCCAAGATTTAAGTTGGTGTCAGGGTAAAGATGCCAGATTTGGCATCAGTCCTAGGGGGACATGGGTTTCCCTGGTGGTTCAGACAGTTAAGAATCTGCCTGCAATGCAGGAGACCCCAGTTTAATCCCAGAGTTAGGAAGATCCTCTGAGAAAGAAATGGCTGCTCACTCCAGTATTCTTGCCTGGAGAACACTGTGGACAGAGGAGGCTGGTGGGCTAGAATCCATGGGATTGTAAAGTGTCAGACACAACTGAGCAACTAACACACACCCCCTAGAGGGACATGTGTTCCTAGGCTCTCTATCAAGAGATGTGCAGGGGCAGACTGCTGGGAGTGACATCTCAAGGAGACCTAATGTGCACACAAGCAGTTCACGGGTCCTGGGGGCTCTGGGCACAGCACCAACAGTATCTGCTCTGAGCCTTCCCTTATCCGTCCTTCCCCATCGCTTTGAGGGAAAGGCTGCCTCGTGGAGGATAGTGTCCTCGCTGGTGGGAGCCACGCCACTCCTTAGAAAGCAGAAGCAGCTGTCACTGTGATGTTGGCATGTGTGACATGATGAGAAATGTATTTGGTTTCCATCCCTGGTTCCTGGTGTTGAGCTCCTAAAACCCCTATACTTTGCTGGGTGATGGGAGTATCTTTTGTTATTCACCAGGACTTTCTATTACATCTGAGTTTACTTTAATGAGATGACTTGGAGAGGGGCCCCTGTACAGCCTCAGGAGGGGGCTGGTCACTAGAAAGACCAAGTGGGGACTGCCCTGGCGGTCCAGCGGTTGAGAGTCCATCCTCTAATGCAGAGGCTGCAGTCGCGACCCCTTGTCGGGGGACTAGGATCTCACATGTCGCTGAGCAACTAAGCTGGTGCACTGCAGCTAGAGAGATGTGCCCACCACAAAGAAGATCCTGCACGACACAACTAAGACCCGAAGCAGCCAAATGCGTAAATATTGAAAAGAGAAAGACCAGGTGATGTATAGGATCGGAGCTTTTATCTCCATTTAAGGGAAGGAATTGGGGGCTGCAGAATAAGTTTCATAAAAACTCTCAAACAAGATTTGATGAGGTGGTGAACATTCCACTTGCCGGGACGCCACTGCACCCTAGACCCACGGGAATAGAAGCTCTTGAGCTCAGAATTCTTCCTGACGTCATCCCATGGGACTCTCTATCGGGCTGCTCATCTGTATCCTTTGTTGTATCCTTTTATTTATTTATTTTTGGTCGTCCCTAGAGGCATGTGGGATATTAGTTCCCAGGGATGGAACCAGCGCCCTCTGTATTGGAAGTAAGGAGTCCTAACCACTGGACCACCAGGGGGGTCCCTATGATATTCTTTTTAATAAACTGGTAAATGTAAATAATGATTCCCTGAGCTTTGAGAGCTGTTCTACAACTGGCCGGTCAGAAGCAGACGTCACGACCTGAATCGTACATCTGAACTGGGGCAGTCTTGAGGGCTGAGCCCTAGCCTATGAGACCTGTTGCTATGTCTAGGTAGACAGTGTGAGAATTCGGCTGCAGGACACCCAGTCAGGGTCTGCTGAGAGCTGGAGGCTTGCTTGGTGGTGCTGAAAATACCCTGGAGCTCACTTCCCTTTCCCATTTTCTGGCCCCTCTCAGGTACATGGTAGCTTCTCAGGAGGTCTTCAGGGTGCTCACGGTCAGAAAGGAAGGATGAGCATTCACACCAAGTCCTGGGATCAGCCCCTCAGAACCTTCACATGAAACTGCTCTGTTCCCCTTTTAGACGAGGGAATAAAGTTCCCACCCAGGTCATGGAGCCCTGGCTGCGGAGGTGGCTAGGGCTCCGTTCTCTCTCAAACATGCCCCATCTGACTCTGGTTTGCTAGATGTCAAGGGCAGGCTGGCCAGACACAGCTCTTCTGTCCGTGGCTATCTTCCCAAGGATGGAAGCAAGATACTTGGTATTGTTGTTATCCAAGTCCTGGCAATGTGGTGATGGCCCTCTGACAGAGGATGAGAAATCTACTGTTTTCCTCACCTCATGAAGTCACCCTCAGGGGTTGGAATCAGCCACATTAACCTCCCCTCTCCTGGCCCCCTGAGTCTGAGGGCAACTGGTGACCTCTGCGACTCTGAATGGTTTCTCAAGAGCATCCAGTGTTCTGATGTTGCCGCCCCCGGGATTAACTCTCCTAACGGGGAGGACAGTGTGGGGTGAGTGAGATGCAGCTGGATCTTGGCCATTGATGATTTTCCAGTAGCCTTTTGCTTGCTCCAGCAGACCCTGAGTCTCTTTCTTCATTAACAGCACCTTTCTCTGTTGCTCTTTTTTTTTTTTTTTTCCCCTCTGTTGCTCTTTTCACAAGCATCACTGGTCTGAACACACACGCAGAGAACCCCTCTCTGCTCATCACAGAACTGGATACCATGTCAGGCATCCGGCCAGCCTCAGGGAGGCTCTGAAACCCAAGCCTGCTGCAGACGTCCCAGCAAGGCCCTGCAGACTTCCTGCAGTTTCCTCTGCTCCTCCCCTCGGGTACCTTCCACACTCCAACACCTCTGTGTCATAGGGATAGTGTTACTGAAAACACGTGCATTCATTTCCACCTTGTCCCCAAAGCCGTTACAAAGACGTTACAACAAAAAACGCAAACATCCACAAGGACAAAGAGAACTGGAGAGGAGGCAGGAGCAGAGGACAGTTGCCAAGAAAATTTTGGAATCTGTAAAAAAGTTAGTGGTGACTGATTTAGAAGAGTTGAGAAGGCTGAAATTTAAACTGAGAAGGGAGGTCAGCAGAGTAAGAAGCAGCAGGTGGCTTCTTTGTTGCAGGACCCCAACTGGAGTATCCCTGAAGATGGAGGTGAGGGGCGGGACTGAAAATAGGAGGAGGTCTTGACTGTGCCTCTGTTTGAGGGGCAGTGAGAGCCCCCCGAGACCTCCACTCCCAGACAACTGCCTCCTCTGCAGTGGAAGTTGGTGGGGAGGTCAAACAAAGAGGCTCTGGATTCAGAGACACCAAGCACAGCTGAGAACAGGGGACTGTACTGAAAACGGGCATTAAGTGACCGTCTACCTGGAAGTGGCAAGTGCCTCACTCACATTTCTGGGCCGGCAGCCAGAACGATGGTAGACCAGCTTCTATCCTCTGGGAGGAAGAATGGAAGATTCTTCTCTAGGGAAATTGACTAGGCCAAGAGAAATGACCTGCTAGTATTTGATGTTTTCCTCGGTGAAACAGCTGCATCCCCACATGATTACCCTGCAGACACTGTGAAGCCCCCCTGCAGACAAGCCCCATCCATGCACCTAGGACTCAAAATTAGCATTTTGGTGCCTTTACTGTTACGTCACAGCCTACAGCTAAGCATTCCTTGACATGAGAGAAGAATTATATATATATATTATATATATTATATATATATACAGACAATTTATGTCTGTATGTATATTTGGCTGTTCTGGGTCTTAGTTACAGCATGCAGGATCTAATTCCCTGACCAGGGATTGAACGCAGGCTCCCTGCATTGAGAGTGCAGAGTCTTAGCCACTGGACTGCCAGGAAAGTCCTGAAAGGGGAGTTTCTAATACAAAATATAGAGATATAAATCCATCAGTTATCCAGCTAAGTATCCTAGGGGGAAAGAGGGAATGCAGCAAGGAAAAGAAAATTGGAAGAACATCCTAAACCTTGTTTCTGCTGGGGCCCAGGGAAGGCTGCCCCAAAATATGCCTTCATGGCATATTTAAGGTGAAGTCGCTCAGTCGTGTCCGACTCTTTGTGACCCCATGGACTGTAGCCTACCAGGCTCCTCCGACCATGGGATTCTCCAGGCAAGAATACTGGAGTGGGTTGCCATTTCCTTCTCCAGGGGATCTTCCCGACCCAAGGATCGAACCCAGGTCTCCCGCATTGGAGGCAGACGCTTTAACCTCTGAGCCACCACGGAAGCCCATGGCATATTTATTATTTTGAATTAAGGTTCCTTGAGAAACAGCTGGTAAAAAATTATGTATATATATATATATATATATATAAAATCCACTCTGACTCTCTCTTTCCTTGTGAATGCAGGAAATAAATCTTCCATGTGAAAGTACCCTTTCTATACAAGGAGAGAAAGCATCCTTATCACCATAATTAGGGTATTCAAGGCTAAGAAAGCTATAAACACACTTTGTTACTTATTCTTTAGCCTGTTACCTAAAAAGCACAAGCTCCTCTAATTTGTGAGGTCTTCACAGTTTGCTTTGGTTCCTTGTTGGGACCAAAGGTCTATGAGAGGGAGTAAAGGTCAACCAGAGGTCTATGAGACCTCTGTTCTCAAGAATTATTTTTTTTTTCTCCTGTTAATCTGTCTTAGAGGAGCCAAAAGAACTCAAGGGGGAAATTTCCCGTTCCCTGTTTGTCTCTATGAAAATTATGAAAATAGAACAGTGAACGATGAAAAGGCACATCCCGAGAATAAGAGCTTTGAGAAATTCAAAACATGATAGCAGAAATAAAAAAAGTCAATAGATGATTTAGAGTATAATTTGAGACATTCTCAGAGTGGAAGGAAGCTACAAAGAAACAGCAAACAGGAGAGAAGAGGTAAGAAAATCAAGGCTCAGCCAAGAAGATTCGACAATTGACTGATGGAAGTTTCAGAGAAGAGAGGAAATAAGGGAAAGAAATGAGGTAAGAAATGACCACATTAGGACTTAATGCTGGTTCTTGGCAGAATAGATAAATAAATTTTAGTATCTCCATACAACAGAATGCTACACTATAATGCAACGTTAATAAACTCTAGCTACATGCATAGATGACTCCTAGGAACAATGTGGATTGCGATTCAAGCCACAGAGGAATGCCATTTCTGTGTGTGATGACATTTACTTCTTACTTTTGGCTGCGCTGCATCCTTGTGGCACGTGGGCTTTCTCTAGTTCTTGGAGGGACTTAGTTTCCTGATCAGGGATTGAGCCCACATCCCTTGCACTGGAAGGCAGATTCTTTACCACTGGACCATCACAGAAGTCCCTGTGATGCCATTTCTAAGGTGTTCAGAAGCAAGCAAGAGGAAACAAAGTATAGTTTAGCTACACGTAATGAATAGTAATGATGGTGAAGGACAGGGAAGCCTGGTGTGCTGCGGTCCATGGGGTCGCAAAGAGTTGGACACAACTGAGTGACTGAACGACAACAATGAATAGGAAAACCATAAAGAGAAGCAAGGGAATTAGGAGAAAAGTTATGAGGGTGGTTATGTGATCAGTAGACAGTGAGTGCACATGGCATGGCCCCAGAAGGGTATGGGATCAGAAAAGAGTGCACAGGGAAGTTCTAGGTATTGACAATATCCTATTTCCTAAATTGGCTGGTGGGTTCATGGGTGTTTATTTTACTATGATACTTCATAACTTGTATTACTTATATTCATATATATATATATATATACACATATTTATGTATATATAAAATCTCTCTCTTTCTCTCCTTTTCTCTGTCTGTCTGTCTCTCTGTCACACACACAAACACTCTAAGAAAATTTCCCTGAACTAGGGATATGAGATTAAAGTCCAGGGCAATGAGGGGAAAAAAAACCCCTATACCAAAGTACATCTTTATGAAATTTCAGAACATCAGTGATAATGAGAATATCATAAAAGCAATAAGAAAAGAGAAAAAACTCATATTCAAAAACTGAGAATCCCAAAGGTGTTGGTCCTTTCATTCAGTTCAGTTCAGTTTAGTTCAGTCGCTCAGTCGTGTCTGACTCTGCGACCCCATGAATTGCAGCACGCCAGGCCTCCCTGTCCATCATCAACTCCTGGAGTTCACTCAACCTCATGTCCATTGAGTCAGTGATGCCATCCAGCCATCTCATCCTCTGTCGTCCCCTTCTCCTCTTGCCCCCAATCCCTCCCAGCATCAGAGTCTTTTCCAATGAGTCAACTCTTTGCATGAGGTGGCCAAAGTACTGGAATTTCAGCTTTAGCATCATTCCTTCCAAAGAACACCTAGGACTGATCTCCTTTAGAGTGGACTGGTTGGATCTCCTTGCAGTCCAAGGGACTCTCAAGAGTCTTCTCTAACACCACAGTTCAAAAGCATCAGTTCTTCGGCGCTCAGCTTTCTTCACAGTCCAACTCTCACATCCATACATGACCACTGAAAAAACCATAGCCTTGACTACTCGGACCTTTGTTGGCAAAGTAATGTCTCTTGCTTTTGAATATGCTGTCTAGGTTGGTCATAACTTTCCTTCCAAGGAGTAAGTGTCTTTTAGTTTTATAGCTGCAATCACCATCTGCAGTGATTTTGGAGCCCCCCCCCCCCAAAGAAAATCTGACACTGTTTCCACTGTTTCCCCATCTATTTCCCATGAAGTGATGGGACCAGATGCCATGATCTTAGTCCTTTCATTGGCAAGACTGAAATTAGAGGACAAGAAACCTTCTAGATTCTAAAGGAACAAGATTCCTATCTAGAATTCGAGGCCCAATAAAGTAGCAAATGAGAGAGCAGAATTAAGACAAACTCAAACAAGCCAGGCCTCAAAAAATTCTTTGCATCCCTTCTCAAAATGAGAGAATCGTGCTCCACCAAAAATGAGCCAGTAAATCAAGGGAGAAGGAACCATGGAAACCAGAATACAGGGATTGCAAAACATAAAAGAGATAAAAGGAATAAAAATGATGCTAATTGAAGGAAATTCCTCCAAACAGCAGGAAGCAGGCACTGCACAGTCCAGTTTGGAGCAGAACAAGAAAACTCCAGGAGAGATTTCTCCATGAAAAACATAAAACTAACCATTGCCTAATATTTAAGTGACTGGAGATGAGATTTAGAGTCCTGTGCAACAGTTTCAAGAAGAATTACTGATTGGCACACAGAAAACTAAGCTCAAACCAGCCAATCAACCAACCAACCAACCAAGATTCCATTTATTTACCCCAGAGAAAACCACAGGTTGTACAGGAAAGGATATATAAATATAATATACAATGTAGCTCATGAGTATATAAAATTTATATAATCCTGAACTTGCTGAATATTGATGGAGCCAAAAATTACAGTACAACCATGTAAGAAGAATGGAGGCAGTGAAAGTATGGCTGTGGGTAAGAGTGTGTGGAATTTAAGAGGATCAAATCTGTACCTTCAGTAGTTGTAAGTAAATGCTTATTTTCAAAAAGAATCAACCAAAATAGTAAGGGAGAGAACACTTCCCAACTCATTTTGTGAGGCTATCAAACCCTGAACCCGAACCAGACTAGGATAGAGGAACACAGGAATTTACAGCCAGTTGATCATGAACATAAATGGAAGCTTCATTAATATTTAGCAACGTGAAAGCAGGAGAAGCAAGCTGGTTTTTACCTTATTAATGCAAAGCGTGTCCAACTTGTAAAAAATATCATTATAAATCATCACAACAATAGCTTAAAGGAGAAAAATCTACATGATTATTTTGATAGGCACAGAAAAAATTTTTTATAAAATTCAGCACCCATTTATGCTAAAAATAGTCTTAATCAACTAGTGAAAGTGAAAGTCATTCAGTCCAGTCTGACTCTTTTTGACCAAGCTCCAGGCCAGAATACTGGAGTGGATAGCCATTCCTTTCCCCAGGGGATTTTCCTGACCCAGGAATTGAACTGGGGTCTCCTGTATTGCAGGCAAGCTCTTTACCAGCTGAGCTACCAGGGAAGCTCCCTGCTAGGGGAAGGAAAAAAATGTCTTAACTTGATGAAAACTTTCTACTGATAATTTACAGCCTATAGAATACTTAAGTGGTGGAGTATTAGACACATTCCCTTGAAAATCAGGAAAGTGACAGATCGTCAAATCAACATGGTATACATCTTAGACTTACACAATGCTATATGTCAAATACATTTCCACTGGAAAAAAATCAGCATATAATCTGAAAAAAAACATCAGGAAGATAACAAGCATATCCTCTAAAATCTTCCTATTCAACATCATATTTGGACAGTCTGGTCAGTACAGTAAGATAGTGGAAAGAAATTATATAAAGATTTATATCATTTATATCTTAGGGAAAAAAAAAACCTGTTATGAGGGAATAAGATTTCAGTCTAGAATTTTGGAGTCAAACTCTCAACTTTGAGAGAAGAATTAAGACAAGTTCAGAAAAGACAGGTCTCAAAAAAGTGTACCTTCCATGCATCCTTGGGCTAGTTTCTTATTGCTGCTAGAATGAATTATCACAAATTTAGTGGTTTAAAACAATATGAATTTGGGAATTCCCTGGCAGTCCCGTGGATAGGACTCCATGCCCTCACTGCTGAGGAACTAAAATCCCGCTAGCGGTGCAGTATGGTCCCCCAAACAAAACAGTACACATTTATTCTCTTACATTTCTGGAGGTATGAAATTAGTGTGATGGGATTAAGGTGTTCTAGAGGCTCTGATAGGAGAAGGCAATGGCAACCCACTCCAGTGTTCTTGCCTGGAGAATCCCAGGGACAGAGGAGCCTGGTGGGCTGCCATCTATGGGGTCGCACAGAGTTGGACACGACTGAAGCATCTTAGCAGCAGCAGCAGCAGCAGAGGCTCTAACCCTAATCAAATCCTAAAAGATGATGCTGTGAAAGTGCTGTACTCAACATGCCAGCAAATTTGGAAAACTCAGCAGTGGCCACAAGACTGGAAAAGTCAGTTTTCATTCCAATCCCAAAGAAAGGCAATGTCAAAGAATGTTCAAACTACTGCACAATTGCACTCATCCCACACACTAGCAAAGTAATGCACAAAATTCTCCAAGCAAGGCTTAAACAATACGTGAACCGAGAACGTCCAGGTATTCAAGCTGGATTTAGAAAAGGCAGAGGAACCAGAGATCAAACTGCCAACATCTGTTGGATCATTGAAAAAGCAAGAGAGTTCCAGAAAAACATCTATTTCTGCTTTATTGACTATGCCAAAGCCTTTTTCAGTGTGGATCACAACAAACTGTGGAAAATTCTTCCAGAGATAGGAATACCAGACCACCTCACCTGTCTCCTGAGAAATCTGTATGCAGGTCAAGAAGCAACAGTTAGAACCGGATATGAAGCAAAGGACTGGTTGCATACTGGGAAAGGAGTACATCAAGGCTGTCTATTGTCACCCTGCCTATTTAACTTATATGCAGAGTAAATCATGTGAAATGCCAGGCTGGATGAAGCACAAGCTGGAATCAAGACTGTCAGGAGAAATATCAATAACTTCAGATATGCAGATGATACCACCCTTATAGCAGAAAGTGAAGAGGAACTGAAGAGCCTCTTGATGAAAGTGAAAGAGGAGAGTGAAAAAGTTGGCTTAAAGCTCAACATTCAGAAAACTAAGATCATGGCATCCGGTCCCACTACTTCATGGCAAATAGATGGGGAAACAATGAAAACTGACAGACTTCATTTTCTTGGTCTCCAAAATCACTGCAGATGGTGACTGCAGCCATGAAATTTAAAGATGCTTGCTCCTTGGAAGAAAAGCTATGACCAACCTAGACAGCATATTCAAAAGCAGAGATATTACTTTGCCAACAAAGGTCCGAGTAGTCAAGGCTATGGTTTTTTCAGTGGTCATGTATGGATGTGAGAGTTGGACTGTGAAGAAAGCTGAGCGCCGAAGAATTGATGCTTTTGAACTGTGGTGTTGGAGAAGACTCTTGAGTCCCTTGGACTGCAAGGAGATCCAACCAGTCCATTCTAAAGAAGATCAGTCCTAGGTGTTCTTTGGAAGGAATGATGCTAAAGCTGAAACTCCAGTACTTTGGCTGCCTGATGCGAAGAACTGACTCACTGGAAAAGACCCTGATGCTAGGTTTTATTATTTTTTTTCCATAGGACACGACTGAGTGACTGAACTAAACTCAACTAAAAAGTCTCTAGGGAAGGATCTATGTTCTTGCCTTTTCCAGCTTCTAAAGAGGTCCACATTTCTTGGCTTGTGGCCCCTTCTGCCGTCAACAAAGCATATCACTCCAGCCTTTGCTTCCATTGTCACACCATGTCCTTCTGCCTTTGTCATCACATAGCCTTCACTGTGTATGACGCTTCCATCTGCCTCTTAAAAGGACCCTTGTGATTTCACTGGGCCCATCCTGGATAATCCAGAGAAACCTCTCCATCTCAAGACCCTTAATTTTATCACATCTACAAAGCCCATTTTGTCATGTAAGGTAACACATGCACAGGTTTAGGGGACCTGGGATGTGGACATTCAGTCTGCTGCACATCATTCCCATGAAATCATTCACAGGTTATATGACTATCTACATAGAAAAAGACAAGACAATTTACAAACCGATTATTAGAAATAACATGACCTTGGCAAAGTGATTCAATTGTTTTCCTATAGTTCAGATACAAAGAGGTGGAAAATATAATTTTAAAAAAGATGTTATTTATGGCATCAAGAAATGGTAAGGTACTTTTCAATAAATCTAACAAAAGTTGTTTAAAGCCTTTATGAAGATTTTTTAAAAAGAAACATGACCTAAATAAAGAGAAAGGTTATGTGATTGTCTACACTGTGTGTGTGTTAGTCACTCAGTTGTGTCCGACTCTTTGTGACCCCATATACTGTAGCCATCCAGGCTCCTCTGTCCATGGAATTCTCCAGGCAAGAATACTGATTGTCTACAAAGAAAAAGACAAGATAATTTGAAACAGATTATTAGAAATAGTATGAGAGCTTGGCAAATTAATTCAATTGCTTTCCTATAGTTCAGACACAATGAGTTAGAAAATATGATTTTTTTAAAGATGTTATTTGTAGCATTAAGAAGTGGTAAGGCACTTTTCAATAAATCTAACAAAAGATGTTTAGTCTTTATGAAGAATTATTTTAAAAAAGAAAAATCTTAAAGATGACCTAAATAAAGAAAAGAACATTATGAACACGTACAGAAAACTTAAGTGTCATAAAGATGTCAGTTCCCCAACTTTATTGCAATTACGATAAAAATCCTGACATGGTTCTTTGGCAACTCAACAAGCCGATTCTAAAATGAAAATGTTAATGTACAAGAACATGTAAGACATGCATGAGAAAGAAGAAGAGGATGGAGGACTCATCCTAGCTCACAACAAAACTTATTATAAAGCATGGTAATTAAGACATTGTTAACATTGGAACAGGGTTAGATAGCTACACCACTGGAACAGAATACAGAGCCTAGAAACGCCACAGCCATAGATGAACGTCTGATATCTTCGACAAAGTGGCATTGCAGATCAGTGGAGAAAGGACAGATTTTTCCAAAACTGATGATGAGTAATCGTTATTCATACAGGCAGAATATAATAAAATAAAACTGAAACTCTTTCTTGGACCAAATACAAAAATCCAAGAGGAATTCAAGAATGCAGGAAGAAAACTTTTAGAGGAAACTACGAGAGTATGTCTTACGATCTCTGTTTAGAGCAAAGATTTAATAAATGACAAAAAGCACAATCCGTAAAGAAAAAAGCTGATAGCGTCAACATCATTAAAATTAAAAATGTCCAAATATCAAAAGACATCACTAAAAAAATGAAAGGACAAACTTCAAACTTGGAAAAAATTATTTGTAACATACATCATTGACCAAATCCAGGCTATATTGATATAAATAACTTATAAATCAAAAATTAAAAGCACTCGATAGAAAAATGAGCAAAAGATAAAGAGGTAAATCACAGAATAAGAAGCCAAAGTGGTTAATAAATGTATGAGATGTTCAATCTTATTATTGAATAAGGAAATGCAAACTAGACCATAATGAAGTACCATTTCATATCCAGCAGTTTGAGAAAATTAAAAAGTCTGACGATTTCGAATGTTTGTGATCAAATGGAGAATTGAGAACTCTTCCACGCTGCTGAAGTTAAGTGTAAATTGGTACAGGCACTTTGGAGACCAAGCAGGCAATATCTAAAAGTGAAAATGCATACATTCTTCAACACAGCAGTTTTACTCACGGGTAAATGAATCACATAGAATGGCATGAGTACATACCCTAGGTTCTTGGAGTTGAGCATGAGGAAACATTTACAAGAATGTTCATTGCAACATTGTTTTGTACTAATAAAAAGTAGGAAACAATCCAAATGTCTTTCAACAGGACAGTGGGTAAATAAATTGTGGTATATTCATATATTGACAATAAAAGTCAGTACTATAAAAACAATGAGATTTTGAGCCAGGGAGTGATTTACTTTTGAAAGATCTCCATTTTAGATGCTTCATCTCAGTGCTATATAAAAATATATTCCTTGGACAAGGTGGGTTGATTATCTGGTATTCCATGAATGAAATATAGAACTGAGTCTGAGTGTTTGGAGACTTTTATAGCAATTTGAAAGTGATTTTATGTATGCTGACTCTGACCATTTAAAAAGTAGGACTAAAAAGTGTTTTGTATTTTATAAATCATTATAAATTTTTTTTTCTAAAAATAAACTCTTACTTACAAAAGTATTGGTGTATAATGAATTGAAACCAACCAACCAACCAACCAAACCGCTCCTGAACAGATAGTCTGAGATGCATTGCTTTACCTTTAAGAAAATTGATACCTATGTGATTTCATACTCTGCAATGGGTAGGTTTCCTTGTTCATTGGAGAGCTTGTGCTTTACTCCTAAAATACTAATGTCCAGCCTGGGATTTTAGAATTGTTTTGTTTCGTTCCGGATATTTGCCTTGCATATAAATACGTGGTTATTGTCTGCAGGCATTTCTCCCAGAGACACATGTAAATATACTTGCAATACCCTGTTGGTAAACAGCAAGTGTTTAAATTTAGAATCAGGTGGCAAGGTTGATATACAGATGTGTAATACATTGTGTTGCTTTCAAAGCAATATCCTATCCAGTTAACTGGCAAGTTTGCTGCTGTTCTTAATCAAATTATCACATAGTATGTGAAAACGCTAGATAGGGTTTAAAATATTTCACAGATTTTTTTATATAACAAGTGGACCATATGCTATAGAGGAATGGAAAGATACAAACTAATAAAACATAATCATTGTAAGAGAACAAAATCAAACCAAATCTCCTTCCAGGGCTTTGGTAGCACGCTTCCTGAGAAGTTTCAGGCTGTGTGTGGTCTTTGCCTGGGGCTTCAAAGCCTGCTTAATGGCCTTTGTGACAGCAGGGACCTAGGCTACTTGGGATTCTGCTTCTGAGCAGCAACAGGGTAGGGGCTTCTGATAAGCCGAAACACACCTGCTTGACAGCTCCATACCCCCAGGAAAAAACTCCTGTTAGAATGTGTATTCTTGAAGTCCAATTACTGATTTTGAGGATCCTCTTACACCTGCCACTTCTCAAGGGAATATTTTTGGGTATAATCTTTTAATCTTTCTGGAAGGCTGGCAAAAACAGGGCCAATGCCTGCGTTTCCATCAGAAACATGCAATCTCTTTCCATCATAATGGTTTCTAAAGAACTTTGTCTTACTCTCTGGGTTCATTTTAAATTTCTGATTTATACCAACTTAGCATCTTGGCCATGCTTTCCTGCCATTTCTCATTTCATTCCTTATGTTACATAACATTTGCTGGAGAGTTTTATTCTACTACTTTTAGTCTTCTACTTTTTCACCAACGCACTATTCTAGAATATTCTCATCACTAATATGTTGCTTTGCTCTACACTTCATTCTCAGGTTGCAATACGACAAACACGAGCTGGATGCAACAAAGCTAGCCGTTCTAAAACCTTGTACTCCCACCAGAGGTTTCAGCAGCAAATTATCGGCCTCTGTTTTATTCTGGCCTCCCAGCGCGGTCCCAGTGCACTAGGTTTAGGCCTTAGATGACGTCTGAGATCTTGATTCCAGTGGCATCAACCTGTGAAGTTAGCGATGTATCCTTTCCCCACTCCAGGAGCACCAAGCAAACCCAAAGCGGGCGATCGTATTAACTGACGGTCTGATGTCACAGAAGCATGCAACAGCGGGGCAGGATCTAGGCTAGGTAGGTAGAAATGAAATGGGAGGAGGCCCGATAATGAGAAACAGACGGGTCCCGGGACTTAAGTTTCCGAGGAGACAAGGTCATCGGTGAAGACAAAAG
>SJYQ01095470.1:0-26599 GCA_006410935.1 Redunca redunca
GCCCTCTAGGGACTTGGGCCCCCTGGAGCCTGGGAGCACTGCTGGTCTTGCTGGTCATGGTGATGCTGGAGTTGTGTCTGTTTGAACATCCATGGCGTGTCACTGGTCTGGTTTGCCACGTGCAGTGGGTGCCGGCGAGGGCTGGCAGGATCCGTGCAGACAAAACAGACTGTGTACACCGATGTGGGGGCAGGCATTAGGAGCACAGCCCCTCAGGCTGAAGCAAGTGTAAACAGCGGGGCTACAGGAGTGCACACACACACACACAGGCCTAGATCAGCGAATACGAAAGTGTGGACATCGGTAGGTCTGTATAGGCCTGGGGGAGGGAGCTTCACCTTTTTCTTGGAAGACATGATTGTGGAGGGTGTCTTGAGGGACATCTTGGGTGATGCAGTCAAACACCTCCAGGTCCAGGGAGTCGTGGCACACACAGAAGATTCTGGAGAATGGGGAGATGCAAGGCATGAGCTACACCTGGCAGCCACCAGGCCAGGTGGGAGCTGAGCCCAGGCAGGTCAGGGGCTGAGGCTGAGCGGAGGGGTCTCCAGACCTGTGGATGGGATCACGCAGCCATAGGGCCAAGCCCTCATCCTCTGGCAGCTCTGGCCTCTGCAGAGAGATGGGAGATATGAGAAGGACCAGGCCATGCCCTGGGGTAAGAGTTGTGAGGTCCCAGCCACCCACGCAGGAAATGAACAGACCCAGGCCCAGTGCAGAGAGGGTAGGATCATTAGGGGCTACCTGAGTTCTCCATGGGAATGAGGGCTCCTTGGTACATGAGGGCAGCTGTGACCTGCAGGGAAGCTGGCCAGCCCTGCCCTGCACAGGGTCCTTGACCAGAGCCAAGACTGGCTGTGGCCTTGGCCTCCAGAGGTAAAAAGACTCCAGCCAGATCCTGACCACACAGAATTCTAGGAGGGAAGAAAAGAAATCCAGGCAAGAGGTCAGAAGCCCCCAGCCCCCAGTTCCAAGAAGGGGGCCAAGCTAGCTGTGGCCGGGGTACTTGGAATGTACCCATTTGGGGCCTGGTGCTTTGTAGCCCATTTCTCACTTGATCCCATCAAACCTCATACCAGGAGAGCCTTGACACTCCCCTTTTGGAATATTAGAAATTGAGATAGAATTCACCTACCATAAAACTCAGCATTTTAAAGTACACAATCCCATGCTTTTTAGTATATTTGCAGGGTTGTGTGAATTCTTTCTGGTTCTGTCTGTTTCCCGAACATTTCCTCTGTGCCATAAGAAATGCTGTACCCTTGAGAGTCACTCCCCACCCCCCAGCCCTGGGCAGTCACTCATCTAATTGTCTCTATGGATTTGCCTTTTCAGGACATCACGCTCCAAGGGGACCAACCGTACCCTGTGTGGCCTTATGTGTCTGGCTTCTTTCAGTCTTCCAGGTTCTGTGCTTCTGTTTATGAAAGGGGAAACTGTCCCAGACAGACACAGTGACCATCTAGAGTCACTTGGCAACCAAGAGTCAGGCCCCTGTACAGTGCCCTTTTAAGGGCTTCAGCTTGGGGTTTGTGGTGTGGGGAGCTGCAGGTAATGGAAAATCTCACTCCCCATCTGATAGGCAGCATAATTCAGCGGTGCTGTTTTTTGCTGCCATGCAGGAGGGAGAATGTGGAGTCAGCATTGCCTGATACTAACACTGGCAAGCAACGATAAAAACAATAACAGCTAACATCTTGAATGCTTCTTTTGTATATAGAGCTTTTTCTTTTTGGGGGGAGGAGTGCCCTGCATGGCTTGTGGGATCTTAGTTCTCTGACCAGGAATTGAACCTGGGCCCAGCAGTGAAAGCACCGAGTCCTAACCACTGAACCACCAGGAATTCCTGAAAAGAGTTAAAGTGTTAGTCACTCAGTCATGTCTGACTCTCTGCAACCCCGTGGACTGTAGCCTGCCAGACTCCTCCATCTGTGGGATTTTCCAGGCAAGAGTACTGGAGTGGGTTGCCATTTCCTTCTCCAGGAGATCTTCCTGACCGAGGGATCGAACCCAGGTCTCCCACATTGCAGGCAGATTACTCTCTGAGCCACCAGGAAAGCTTAGGGAATTCCTAGGGCTGTCCTAAAGAAGTGATATGTAAGCATCTTCTTATGTAGTCTTCGTGGCAATCCCGAGGCAAGCACTACCATAATCCCCATTATACAGATGAGGAAACCACAGCACAGGGAGGTTACGTAATTCAAGGGCACACCGCAAGTTAGTGGCGGAGGTGGGATTGGAATCCACATAGTCTAACTTCACAGCGCCTGCTCTTATTACCTGTACCAGTGAACTACCTCTTACAATCTTTCCAGAGAAAAGCAGTAAATACAGATTTAATGTGAAATCTCAACATTTTGAAGGTTTCTAACTGTTGGTAACTAATGACAGCTGGTTTTCAACACTGTACAGCCTGGGAAGTTTGGTTTAATACAAAGGGAGGGGAGGGCGGGCACCTTTGCCAGTCTACCCACCTCCTTCCTCTTGACAGCTCTGGCCGAGGTGGGGAGAGCCTGTCCCGTGCATCCTGGGTCCAGCCACCGGCCACGCTGAGGCGGGCTGCCCTGTACCTGGCCGTGTGACCCTGGCCCACGCCCTGCCCCTCTCTGAGTCTCCACGTACCCTCAGCAACCTGGAGAGAGGATGTTCTTTCTCACAGGATGAAGAGCAATAACTTGGCACGGAGTCGTGACTCAGTAAGAGTTACTGGAGATACTGCAGGCCAGTGATAGCGTTTGCTGAGAGCTCAGACATTCCAGCTATAGTGCAACGCACTCTCCACGCATTACCTGGTTCAGCCTGAAGTTTGCCTTGCTGGTTATGAGCCCAGGGTTGCAAGTCAAGCAGCCTTGCTCAAATCTGCCACTTCTTAGCTGTATGACCCGGGGTGGGGGGCTGTTACTCAGCCTCTGAATGCCTTTATTTCCTTTCCTGTAAGGTGGAGAGAATAAAGCCCACCCTTAAGGCTACAGTGAGGACTCAATGAATTAAAACCTAAAACTCATAGTAACTTTGAACATATTTAGTGAGCACTTAATGCAAGTTAGCTTTTCTCCTGCTGCTGCTGCTAAGTCGCTTCAGTCATGTCCAACTCTGTGCGACCCCATCGATGGCAGCCCACCAGGCTCTCCCGTCCCTGGGATTCTCCAGGCAAGAATACTGGAGTGGGTTGCCATTTCCTTCTCCAATGCATCAAAGTGAAAAGTGAAAGTGAAGTCGCTCAGTTGTGTCCGATTCTTAGCGACCCCATGGACTGCAGCCCACCAGGCTCCTCCATCCATGGGATTTTCCAGGCAAGAGTACTGGAGTAGGGGGCCATTGCTCTTCTCCTAGACCACCGTTAATTCCCCTTTTTTGTATCGGGAAACAGAGAGCAAAGGAAATGGAGAGACTTGTCCAGGGCAGACATTCTCAGCCAGGGGTCCTTTTACTCTTGGGGGATGTTAGTTAATGTTTGGAGACATTCGTGCTTGTCACATCTCAGGAGGTGCTACAGGGATGCTGCTAAACACCCTACAAAGCAGAAGACAGTCCCTCCGGTCTTACCCAGGAGGTGTGACCTCTGTCCTTAACCAGGTCAGGACTCCACAGGGGAAGGGTAGGGAGTCCACCCTCCATTCCCGATGGCAAGAAGATTGAGGCTGAGAGGCTTTAGTCTGATTTCAGTTCAGTTCAGTCCCTCAGTCGTGTCCGATTCTTTGCGACCCCATGGACTGCAGCATGCCAGGCCTCCCTGTTGATCACCAACTCCCGGAATATACTCAAACTCGTGTGCACTGAGTCGGTGATGCCATCCAACCACCTCATCCTCTGTCGTTCCCTTCTCTTCCTACCTTCAATCTTTCCCAGCATCAGGGTCTTTTCTAATGAGTTCTTCGCATCAGGTAGCCAAAGTATTGGAGTTTCAGTTTCAACATCAGTCCTTCCTATGAATATTCAGGACAGATTTCCTTTCGTCTGATGTAGTAACCCCACTAAGAAGTGACACCATCAGGGTCTGAGCCCAAGCCTGGAAGGGAGGGGGGTGGTGCAAGGTGGTGGCCATGACTGCCCTACTCTGCTGCCCCTCGGGGTGTCCTGTCTGAGTCCTGGACAGGAGCGGGCTCCAAAACAAGAGGGTCATGCAGCCCAAGGTCCGGAACTGCAGGACTGGGCCCCAGATTTGAGGCCTTCCTGCCCTGCTTTTGCCCCACAGCCCCTGCCCCTCTGAGATGGCCAGCTGGCAGGCACCACCAAGAGGCAAGGCTCACGTGATGCATGGGGGGAGCCACACCCTCAGCAACCCCACCCACTCCAGCCTGCACCGAAGACCCATCATTTGAAGGCTGATGCACTGCACAACAGGAGTGGTATTTTGCCCCCAGAGACTTTCCTGGTGGCTCAGAGGGCCTGCTTGTGGGAGACCTGGGTTCCATCCCTGGGTTGGGAAGATCCCCTGGAGAAGGAAATGGCAACCCAGGCAAGTTTTCTTGCCTGGAGAATCCCGTGGATGGAGGAGCCTGGTAGGCTACAGTCCATGGGGTCACAAAGAGTCAGATACGACGGAGCTACTTCACTTTCTTTCTTTCTTTCATTGGTGCAAGACGTCTCCAGGGTCTCCAGGGACAGCTCTGAAGAGGCTGGGACTGCTACTGGCCAAAGACCAGCCCTGGAGGTCCCTGGCTCGGCAGCTGCCGGAGAGAAGATGTCCTGTCTCTCAGGGAGTCTGGCTAGGTACCCCAGGAGGCTGGCCTGAGTGGATCCTTCACCACTAATGCTACCTGGGAAGCCCCCTTACTGAACACCGACTGTTGGTGTTGTAGTGCTGGAGAAGACTTGAGAGTCCCCTTGGACAGCAAGGAGATCAAACCAGTCAATCCTAAAGGAAATCAGCTCTTTGGAAGGACAGACGCTGAAGCTGAAGCGCCAATACTTAGGCCACCTGATGTGAAGAGCCCACTCATTAGAAAAGACCCTAATGTTGGGAAAGATTGAAGGCAAAAGAAGCAGGATGAGGTAGTTAGATAGTGTCACCGACTCCATAGACACGAGTTTGAGCAAACTCTGGGCGACAGTGGAGGAGAGAAGAGCCTTGCGGCTATAGTCCATGGGGAGGAAAGAGTTAGATGTGACTTAGCGACTGAACAAGGACAACTGTTTGCCAACCACGGTGCCAGCATTGTCTCCCCAAACCTCTCAACACTCTGCCAGGAAGGGGAGGCTCAGAGAGGTTAGGCTGCTGGCCTGAGGTCACACAGGAAGTGTACCCTGAGAGAAAATTCAGGTCTGTCTGTCTGATGATCCAAGGATTTTCCCCTCCGCCACTGCCCTCTTCATCCTCCAACTGTGGGATTTTAATCACATCTGCCTCAGAATGTGCTTCGGTTTGTTTCTGTATTTTTAGGAATTTTTTTCCCTCCCCTTCTCCCAGCTTTGGTTGGAAAGGGAGGGAGCTTGGAGGGGTCAGAGGTGGGTTCAGAAGGGTCTCCTCTGCCTCCCAAGTTTCATCTGGACCCTTCTCCTAAAGCCTGGTCTTTCCCCAGGCACCCTCCCTGCCTGCAATCCCCTGGCCTCTTAAGGAGCTGGAGGAACAATTGCTAATCAGTTTCTGAGAGAGCCTGGGGGATAAACGGAGGAGCCTGGATTGCTAACAGCTGGCCCCTCCCCACAGGCAGTCCTGGCGCTGGGGCCTCACTCCCCTTCTCAATTCCAGTGTTTCCTCCTTCTGCTTGGTTCTCTCTGGTCTCTTCAGGGTTTATCCTCGACTTGATGAAGCCACAGAGGTTGAGAGAGGCTCCCCACCTGACATACCCCCTTCCTTCACTCACCTCCCCAGGGTGAGGCCCTCAAAATGCTCATCACACTTTCCTCTCTGGGCCTTTGCACACCTTACTCCTTCTGCAGGGACAGCCCTCTGGCAAACTCCTACCCATCTTCCGAGATCCAGCTTATGTGTCACCTCCTCTAGGAAGCCCTCCTAGGCCTAAGGCCTGGCCATGTGGGCAGCCGGTGCGGCCGCATGATCCCTGGGAAGAGCACTGGAAGCGGAGTCCAGTGGGTCTAGCCGTGGCTCTGATTCGTGGTGGGCGAGCACTAATCTGAGCTGCTTCTCTGACCTGCCTTTTGTCTGCCGGTCCTCCTCCGTCACGTCTCAGCTTCTCTGTTGCTTGCTGTGCAGACTTCTTGGACCCCTCCCCTCCTCTACCCTCCTCCTCGCGCTAAGAATGACTCTCTCAGTGTCCCTGGGCTCCTCTCAGGGCGGGGTCCCTGCCTGCCTGGTGGCCATGACATCCCCATGCCTTCATCGTGACGTGAACAAATGAATGACTCATGAGAACCATGATGCTCGTCTGTAGAAGAGAAAGAGGAGGAATTCTGCCCTCCCGGAACAGCTGTGAGCTTTGGCTCAGTTCAAAGTTTGCTTTTCCCTGGCTTTCAGGACTCAGCTCTACTGTGATTGTAAATATCGATTGAGGGGACTCCACTCCCCCCGAGGCTGTTCTAATGGGATTCCAGCAGGCCCAGCACCTGAAGGCTGCCTCGCAGAAACCTGGGTGCTGGTGGGAGGGTGGAGGATGTAGGGGGGCTGGCAGCGGTCCCCAACCCTTTTGGCACCGGGAACCGGTTTCAGGAAAGACAATTTTTCCCTGGATGGGTGGGGGAGGGATGGCTTCGGGATGATTCGAGTGCATTGCATGTATTGTGCACTTAATTTCTATTATTATTCCATCAGCTCCACCTCAGGTCATCAGGCATTAGATCCTGGAGGTTGGGGACCCCTGTGCTGAAGGATTGATAGAATCAGACTGAGGGTACAGGCCCAAGAGCCAGACTGATAACTCTCCCTTCACAGCCCCAGACGCCAGATGGAGCCCCAAGTCACAGCTGCTGATGAAGCAAGAACAGGGTGGAGGGGGCCATGCGGGGCCAGCAGAAGGGCAGGCCTGGGGCCTGTGCATGCTGGTAGAGCAGCCAGCGGCCCCCGCCTTGGGCATCACGCAGAGCCCCTCTGTCTCCCTCCCGTGTGGTCTTCCCAGCTAGCCTGTGAGCAGCAGAGCAGGCTTAAGGAAAGAGAACAGAGACTTTGGGGAGGCCTATTCAACCCCAGGCTGGGGAGAATCTTACACAGCCAGGAAGGAGGGGAGAGGGAGCCAGGGTTGGGGGAGGCTGAGAGAGGAGGAGAGAAGCCCCTTCCCCACTGACTCCTGCAGACAGAGGCGGCCTGGGACGCATCCCAGTCAGCTCTGCATCGCTGGCCCCAGTCTTGGTGTCCAAGGACCCAGCTGAGTTGAGTACCACCCCACAGGGCCCCTGTACCTGAGGAGCCTTCTCTCTTTCTCCTGTGGAGGAGGGGGGCTGAGTCCAGAAGGGCAGAAGAGAGAGGGGCTTGGCTGGAGAGCTCCAGCTCACACCAACCCCCAGAGATCACACTGCAGGTCTCCTGGTACACCTCTACCCACCCTTCAGGGCTGAGCTTCAAGGCTGCCACCTCCAGAAAGCCCACCCTACCCATCCCTCCTCTTCTTTCTCTCCTTCCATCAAGTCAGAAGGCTGGGCCGTCATCTCCTCTTCTACCTAGATCTCAGGTTTCTTCCAGGAGGGGCAGCTTCCCCTGCAGAGGCCGTGAAGCCGAGAGTCACATCAACAGGTGATGTTTTTGAGCGCCTCCCACGGACCCAGTGCCTTGAGAATAAGGGCACTCACTCTGTGTCTCTGGATCTCCCCCTCTGGCCCTGGGAAGTGGGCAATGAGGCCATCCCCGCTTTGCCAATAGGAAAACTAAGCCACTTACCTGAGAGGTGTCTCAGAGCTAGGCACGGGAGCAGCAGGCATTTCACCTGCCTCACCCTCCAAAAATAAGGCGTGAGCACTCAGGGCTGATAAATGCCCTTATAACAACGTTGCTTAAAATAATGGGAATTGACTTTTTCCTGGTCAGAGGACTGACTGAGCTCTGCTGGGATGTTCTTGTGCTCCATGCAGTGTAGCTGAGGACCCTCAGTGGCTGTGTTCAGCTGGGAGCCCAGCTGGGGCTTCTCACCCTTGAGGGTCTCTCCACGTGGCTTCTCATCACTCTGCGGTCTTGCCTGAGCATCTTTAGAGCAGAGCACTGGCATCCATCAGGGGCCATTCCAAGGAGACTAGTCCTAGCGTGGAAGACCCTCTTGGACATTTGCTCGCATCATCCTTCCTAACATTTCGTTGGCCAAAGTGAGCCATATGTCCGTTACTTGATCTGTTCGCTGGGGCCATCCGTGTGACTGTCCACCGTGGTTGTGTCTCCTTTTGTAGAAATGGCACTAACTACAACTGTGGATCAGTTGCAGCTAGGTCCCGTCAGGTCAAGGCAAGCTGAGTTAGTCAAAAGCGGTTTGAAGTGACTTCTGATCCCCTTGCTCTGAACCTAAGACCTAGCCAGAATTGGGACCTGTCCAATTAATGGAATCTGCAGATGGAACGGTCAAGGAGACACCCAGCTCCAGCCTCTGTGTGGAGCACCCATGTTACCCCTGGGAGCCTGGGCCTTTGAGCAAAAGACCCCTCCTGTGGGACACCTGTTGCTAAATCAGTGGACGATGGAGTGGTACTTTTTCTTTCCTACCAGGAGTGTAACAGCAGAGGTTTCCCCTCGATGCAGGACCCTGCTGCTTGGAGAGGGCAGGTGAGAAGAATCTCCCCCTCCCTTTCCCCCCCCCCAATCTGTCCCTTCCTCTTTCTCTTTCCCCATTTCTGATTCAGAAATTTAGGCTAAATGACCTTTAAAATCTTTAAGATGTTTATTCTTCCATCAACATCCTTTTGGGACCAGGTTAGGCTTTATTTATTGAATGCCTAGTAGGTAGCAATGGGAACCCACTCCAGTACTCTTGTCTGGAAAATCCCATGGACCTAGGAGCCTGGTAGGCTACAGTCCATGAGGTCACAGAGAGTCAGACGCGACTGAGCGGCTGCACTTAGCAGGTTCCTGGGCACTTTATCTGCTCTCACCCTCGAAGCTCCCTGAATTTCACAGACTGTCCTTTGAGGTTTGGCTCCTGGTCCCTCTCTGAGGTGCATGGTGGTTGTCATGAGACGATTCACTAGACATCTCCGGTTTTCCTCCCTTAACACATGGGAAGGCTGCCTATCTTCCCTTACTCTGATGTTATGCTTACTCTGGTCAAATCGGCATGAGCAGAACTTTCATGCATCGCTTCCAAGAGAGGCTTTACAAGTCAGTGTGTAAGTCCCCACATTGCCTTTCTTCCCATCCCATGGTGGTCAGAGAAGCACATGTTGAAATGGAGTTTCTGATAGACTATGATCTGGTGTGATTATAGGTCCAGAGCCCCTGCCCTGGATATGTGATGAAGTGGGAAATAGGCTTTTCTGTTAGGTCACTGAGATTTGGGGAATGTTTGTCACTGCAGCTTAACAGAAAGCCTCTGCTGACTGATACACGCAACACAAGAGACCATAGGGCTGCTAGAATCACCTATGTAGTTCTCATAACCCACCTTTCAGTAAAACAGCAAGTTCTTTCAAAATCCATTTGATAAATTCCATGGAAGTCAATATGGGTCTTGGTGGCTAATTGGTTATGGAGGGGTATGGGAAATGAAGGAGCCAGGCTCCAAAAACAGAAGGCAATCCCCTCCCTTAATTCATCCCTGAACCAACCAGGAAAAAGGATTTCTTCCATCCCAGGCCACTGGGAATATTGGGGATTTATTTTTCCCCTCCCCCTCTTCCTCTCTGTCTTTCCTATCTTCCTCTTTCCCTCCCTTTCCTTCCTTCCTTCTCCCTCCTCCCTTTCCTTCCTTCTTTTTTTAAGCACTGCTTTCCAAAGTTGTGTTAAGCTAGAACTGTCACTACTGTGTTCTTCCCCTAATACAACTCCACTGAAACACTTCAGCAGGCCCCACTTTCTGACCTGGGGAGGCACCTCTCTTGATTGCATATCGATGATTGCTTTATAAAATATTTTTAAACCCTGACAGCTCTCCAGGAGCGAAGCCTGTTGTTAGAAGAGTGCAGTGGCTTTCAGCTTCTCTTGACCTTTAAGGAAAAGTATTTTGAAATGTGTTGTTTATTCTCCATCTCCACCAAGCATGTGGAGAACGCAAGGTGGCATCATATTGTCAGTTACATTATTTCTGGCTTAGAGCTTCACAGACCTGGCCATGATTCTATTACCTGCAGGTAGAGGGTTGTGCATCTCCTCTTCTCCAAGGGCTGGTGTGAGAGTCCAGCCAGGGAAGTAGGAAATCCATCTCTAGGCTTAATGCTCATGGCCCAGATGCATGGTGCATGGAGCCAGGAGCTCAAGACCCAGCATTTCCATACCATCTTCTTCACGCGTTTATTAAAATGTCATACTTTTTATGAGCATCCTGGCCAACTTCTTCACTTAGCATGGGGCAAACGGAAGCCCAGAGGGCACAAGGCCAGGTCAGGGCCTCTTGGTGGGTTAGGACCTACCTGGAGGTGACAGCACAAAGGACAGGGGGAATGGAAAGAGCTTGGGCTTAGCGCTTGTCACACTCAACTTTGGACTTCAGTTCTGTTACTCACTGACTTCCTCTTCCCTCACCTCTAAAATGGGAACTATAATGATCATCAACATTCATAGGCCACGAAATGCAAGTTCTCTATTTCAACTCACTTTTTAGAACAGCACTCTGAGATAGGTACTGTTATCATCAGCCCAATTTTCAGATGAGGGAAGTCAAGGACCGAGGAGTCGTAAGATTTGCCTGAGGTCACAAAGAACACAAACTCCAACCCAGTCATGTGGGGGAACATGGTACTTTCCTGCCTGGAGAGTTGCTTGGGAGGATTAAAGTGCTGGAATACTATGCAGGAGTGCTCAGTGAAGATGGCTGTTATTGTCAGTCAAAAAGAAACCACCTATTCTAGAAGCAGTCAACCCAGAGCTGCACACGAAGCCTTTTGCCCACTCGTTAGGACTGCTCACTCCCCTTTTCAGGAACTTGCGTGCTCCCTGGTGCTCTATCACACCTTGTCTAGGAGAAGGTGATTTTGGATCTGAGCCTTAAGAATAAACAGCTCACTTAGCAGACGCGAAGCCGTTGGGAGGATGCACCAGGCAGAGCGAGCAATACTGGGAAAAGCCTAGAGGTGCAAAAGTGTGTGTTTGCAAGTAGAGGCCGGCCGGGGTGGGGGCGGGAGGTGGTGGTGGTGGTGGGGCTGTTGGATTTGATTCAGATGCTTGTTGCTAGGGGATCTTCTCTGCCCCTCCTCCTTCAACCTCTTCGAAAACCGGACCTCAGGCGCCACCTGGTGGCAGCTTCTGAGACCAACAGGGCAGAAACCACCAATGGGAGTAAGTGCTACCCACACTTCTGTCCCCTGAACTACCGCTTCCTGCCTCTCTCCTTGGAAATGGGCTTGCTATAAAAGCGATAGAACAATCATCAAGAAATTTGTATTTAAGGATTACATTTTTCCTGTTATCAAAACAAAGCATGGTCATTGTAGATAACTGGGAAAATATACAAAAGTTTAATCAAGACGGAAATAGTCACCCTTCATTCCATTGCTCAGAGTAACCACTATTAAGATACTGACATCTTTTTTCTTTTGTTATCCAAACTTTTTATTGAAATATATATAACCTACAGAAAAGCCCAACTCATTCAAGTTGATGAATTATAACGAAGTGAAAATATCAGTGAGACTATGACTAGGTCCAGAAATAGAGCAATACCAAAATCCTAGAAGTCTCTTTTTGTCCCTTTCCAACCACATCCACCAACCTCCTTCCTGACTATAGCAACTAAGCTGACTTCCAATATCACAAAGTTCTGGAAATTTATGAAAAAATAAAAATACGCTTTATGGCTAGCTTCTTTTGCCAAAGGATGTGCTGGTGCAGTCAGTCTTTTCCACGTACCTATTGTGGCTCAAACGATCAATTCCCTGATGACGCATGAAGTTTCTCAATTCTTTATGTTCATTGGCTATTTGGATATCTTCTTTTGTGAATGACTATCTGTGTCTTTTCCCATTTTTGAACATCTCTTTGTTATATAAAGAATTCTTTATATTTTCAAGATACAAGTCTTTTGTGGATTTTACATATATTGACTAAGACACATCTTTGAATCCAGAGATTTTCTCTGCATGTAATTTTCATGTAATCCACATACAATGAGGATTAGTGTGTGTGTGTGTGTGTGCGTGTGTGTATGTGTGTGTGCATGCACTGTGTGCTAAGTTGCTTCAGTTGTGTCCATGTGGACCATATCCCACCGGGCCCCTCTGTCCATGGGATTCTCCAGGGAAGAATACTGGAGTGGGTTGCCATGCCCTCCTCCAGGGGATCTTCTCAACCCAGGGATTGAACCTGCATTTCTTATGTCTCCTGCATTGGCAGANTATATATATATATATATATATATATATATATATATATATATATATATATATATATATATATATATATATATATATATATATATATATATATATATATATATATATAGTATAAATACATATACATATATATAGACACAGTTATGCTTAAACATATGTGGCTTATTTTGTGAACAAAGGCTTGGTGTGGGGGTTAGTGTGGGTTTGGGAGCTGGGTGTAAGTGTCAGATAATCCTGAGTTTGAATCGTATCTTTGCCTTTACGAGCCGTGTGACTTAGGCAAATAACTTCTCTGGGCAGCAGTTTCCCTCACCATCTGTAAAATGTGCTGATCCCAGGGCTGCTGTGAAGCTTAAATGACACAACATATGCAAAATGCTTGGTACAGTGCTCAGGACAGAGAGGCTTCTCACTGATACTAGGTCCCCATGGACGATCTAGCCTGCCTTTCTGATTCACAGCAGAAACCTCCAGAAATGGGATGAATTTCTGGAACCAGGGTTAGGAAGAGCCTCCAGGTGGATAGAGTTTGCCAAAACTAGAGGAAAATTTCAACAAGATCTCATGACTCCAGCATCACAGCTGTTCTCATTTGTCTCTAGCTTCTCCCAGGCCTTGTTTACGGGGAACAGTCTTTAAGCATTGTGATTACCAGGCTTGCACCAGTTTGCTTGATGTTACATCACCAGGATGACGTTTATCCTACACGGCTAAAGCTGTGATTGACATTTGCCATAATTTGCCTAAGTATTTTCTTATCGTCAAATATCTGAGCAGTTTAATTCTTTCATTCATTCACTCATTAATCAATCAAAAAAAATGGTTGTTGAATGCCTACTGTCTGCCAGGCACTGACCGGGTGCTGGGATATGGTAAACGAGGGCAGGACACGCTTACCTGTGGCACTGGAACTCTGGTCGGTGAGACAGTCCATCATAAGTAAACAAACCACTAACTCTAAGACGTGGTGAGTGTGTGAAGGAAAGAGAGGTACTTGATGTATTTGTGTTTGGGGAAGTGTTCCTGGTCCCTGAGTCTCTGCTGCTCTTTGCTCCTCTGCAGCCATAGCTGAAGCTTCTCTGTGAGGAGACCCACAAGGGCTTGGATTTTCCATCAACACATTTTAGAATTTCCTGAGAAGTCAGAGGTCACCACAGCATTCCGAGCCCTGCCTGGGAGCCCTAATGGGATTTGCCTCTAAGGCTTGTGTCCACAATTCTAGTCTGTTCCCTGCCCTCCTGAAAAGGCTTATGACTTTTGTGCTATTCAGTCGCTCAGTCATGTCTGACTCTTTGCGACCCCGTGGACTGCAGCACGCCAGGCTTCCCTGTCCATCACCAACTCCCAGAGCTTGCTCAAACTCATCTCCATTGAGTCGGTGATGCCATCCAACCATCTCATCCTCTGTCTTCCCCTTTTCCTCCTGCCTTCAATCTTTCTCAGCATCAGGATCTTTTCCAACGAGTCAGTTCTTCACATCAGGTGGCCAAAATACTGGAGCTTCAAACTTCAGCATCAGTCCTTCCAATGAATATTCAGGGTTGATTTCCTTTAGGATTCACCGGTTTGATCTACTTGCAGTCCAGGGGACTCACGAGTTTTCTCCAGCACCACAATTTGAAAGCACCAATTTATCCCCTTCCCCCTCCTTTTTTACAGGATTAATAAATTTTATTTTTTCTTCCAGTTTTATTGTGATATAATTGACATAAGCAGTGTATAAGTTTGTGTACAACATAATGATCTGATTTACATGCATCACAAAGTGATGAGCACAACAGTTTACTGAGCATCCATCATCCCAGACAGGAACAAAATTAAAGAACAGAAGAAAATGTTTTCTTGTGATGAGAACACAGGATTTACTCTAAAATGTTTATATATAGCACACAATGGTGTTAATTATATTTAACATATAACAGGTTATATTCCTAGTACTTATTTACCTCATAAATGAAAGTTTGTATCTTTTGACTGCCTTAATCCAGTTTTCCCTCCCCCAAACCCTTCACCTCCCCAACTCTGGGTGCTGTGCTTAGTCACTCGGTCCTGCCTGACTCTTTGCTACCCCATGGACTGTAGCCTGCCAGGCTCCATTGTCCATGTCAGTCAGTCAGTCAGTCAGTTCAGTCGCTCAGTCGTGTCTGACTCTTTGCGACCCCATGAATTGCAGCATGCCAGGCCTCCCTGTCCATTACCAACTCCCGGAGTTCACTCAAACTCAATGATTACAGCCGTGAAATTAAAAGACGCTTCCTCCTTGGAAGGAAAGTTATGACCAACCTAGATAGCATATTCAAAAGCAGAGACATTACTTTGCCAACAAAGTCTGTCTAGTCAAGGCTATGGTTTTTCCAGTAGTCATGTATGGATACGAGAGTTGGACTGTGAAGAAAGCTGAGCACCAAAGAATTGATGCTTTTGAACTGTGGTGCTGGAGAAGACTCTTGAGAGTCCCTTGGACTGCAAGGAGATCCAACCAGTCCATTCTAAAGGAGATCAGCCCTGGGTGTTCCTTGAAAGGACTGATGCTAAAGCTGAAACTCCAGTACTTTGTGCGAAGAGTTGACTCATTGGAAAAGATTCTGATGGTGGGAGGGATTGGGGGCAGGAGGAGAAGGGGATGACAGAGGATGAGATGGCTGGATGGCATCGCCGACTCGATGTGGTAACCACAAATCTGTCCTCTTTTTCTCTGAATTTGTTTTTGAAGTATAATTGAGTTACAACATTATGGTAGTTCCTGATACACAGCACAGTGATTTGATATTTCTATACATTTCAAGCTGATCACCGTAACCATTCCCTTCTTAAAGTTACTTGTACTGCACCTTTTCCTCATCTATCTCTCAGCACAGGGCCTCCATTAGCCCTGGGAACCTTTGAACCAATCAGCAAAGGTGCCCCTTTCTGTGGAACAAAGCCTCAATGGGTGAGGCTCAGTGGGCAGAGAGCAAGTTGCATTTCAGCCGCCTTGAGGCCCCCAGGTCATCTGCATGACTGTGCAGGCTGCCCTGTCCACAGCTTTTGGAATGACTACCCCACCTGCTTTCTTTTTATTTATGTATCTATTTGTTTGACTCTGGGTCTTAGCTATGACGTGCAGGAACTTTGATCTTTGTTATGGCATGTGATGTGGGATCTTTAGTTGCGGCATGTGGGGTCTAATTACCTGACCAGGGATCAAACCCGGGCTCCCAGCATCAGGAGCATTGAGTCTTAGCCACTGGACCAACAAGGAAATCCCTTTCCTTCTATCCACCCGATTCTTACTCTATCTGGAAGACTCAGTTTATATTCCATCTCTTATATGAAGTTTTATCTAACTTTCTAATTCACAGTAAATTCGCCATTCTTTGAACTCCTAATTTTTTTTAACTCTTTGGTTTATTTGGCACTGAATTGCATACTTCCTTGTGATTCCTCTGCTTTACTCTCTTGTATCATTATTTCATCTGCAAAGTTTACCAGTGAGGGCTGCCACAGCCACTGTCCTCAGTATGAGGTGCTTTCCCTTCCCAGCCCCATTCCCTGGAAAAAAAAGAAATGTGGTTCCCTGAGGCAAGACAGGAAAGCCCTCTCCTTGGATTGGCTTTAAAAATACAGGGCAAGCCCAAAAGAATTGAGTGCAGGGAGTGGAATAGGTATTTGTGTATTCATGTCCATATCAGCATCATTCACAATAGACAACATGTGGAAACAAGCCAAATGCCCACTGTCGGATGAATGGATAAACACAATGCGGTCTGTCCATACAATGGAACACTATTCTGCCTTACAAAGGCATGTAATTCTGATAATATTACAACACGGATGAACCCCAGAGGCATTATGCTGAGTGAATAAGCTAGACACGAAGGGATAAGTGTTGGGTGATTCCACTTATATGAGGCAGTTAATCAAATTCATATAGACAGAAAGGAGAATGGAGGTCCGGGGGCTGTAAGTTAAGAGTTTAATGGGTAGAGTTTCAGTTGGAGAAGATGAAAAAGTTCAGAAGATAAATGGTGATATTTGCACAATGTGACTGTGTTAACGTCCTTGGCTACACCTAAAAAAAAAAAAAAAAAAAATTAAAATGACACATTTTATGTGTATTTTATTGATACCAAATTTCTTTCTTAATGACATAATATGAAAAGGGTCTGGTTGATGTCCTCACCTAAACCGCGAATCTGCAGGTTTCCCATGCCTTCCCCATTCCTTTGCGAGCTCCCTGAGAACTGGGAAAGGTGTTCCCCCTCTCAGTCTGGGGGCTCTCCCAGGACGAGAAAGCTATTTCCTCAAACAAGCAGCCGCTCCTGGAGGGTCTGGACTTGCTATCTCCATCATCAGGCTGAGATTCTCTCTGAGGGTGGAAGTGCCTAGAATGGATGAGGTTGTGCCTCCTCCATCGGATCAGGAGTTATCCCAGTGAGTGCGCGCGGAGTGGAGGAAAGTGGGTTTCCTGTTTGAAACTATCGTCTCTCCGGCCCACTCCTGGGGCTCAGAAGTCCTGCAAGCTCCGATAGCTGTTCCACCCTCAGGCTCACCTCCGGCCTGTTGGCTCCAAGTTCTGCGAACTCAGCTACCTGGCGTGTTCTCTCAGGGGGCGGGCCGAGGCCGCTTCCGCCCTCTTCCAAGATGTCCGCCGCCGCCTCTGTGACAGGCCTGACCACGTGAACAGCCTCGCCTATGAGGTCGCCGGGCCTGTGACGGTGATTGTCCCTTCTCGGGCCCCGTCCAGTGGGCGACTGCCCTTGTCAACCGGAGCCTGAGCGATCATGGCAACCGGCTCGGGAGGGGAGCGCGCGGCAGCGGTGGCAGCGACGGCAGTTTGGTCGGGGGCCGGGACGGCGGAGCGGCGGCGGCGGCGGCGGCTCCGTCACTGGCGTTGGCACCCGCCCTGAGGGCCATGCTGCGGGGCCGCCCCGAGAGGGAGCTGGAGGCCTGGTGGGAGGCGGAGGCCGTGGCCGCGCCCAAAGCGCAGGCGGCGAAGGAGCAGGTCCGCGTGGACCCCGGCGCGGCCGGGGAACCGGAGCGCAAGGCCGGGGAGGAGCAGCCCAAGGAGCCAGCCTCGGCGCCACCCTGCGCGGCCGAAGAAGGTGACGCCCGCATTCCCCCGCGGCCTCCGCCCACGCTGCCCGTGTCCCTGGCGAAGCCGGAGCCGGTGTCTGGCCTCTGCCCGCACGGGAAGTCTAGGATCAAGGGCCGCAGCTGCAAGCGGAGCTCGGGACAGCCCGACGAGTACTGCTCTCTGCGACCGGTCACCGTGGACAGCTCCAAGGCCAGGACCTCCCTGGACGCCCTGAAGATCAGCATTCGCCAGCTCAAGTGGAAGGAGGTGAGGCCCGGCCCGGCCGCGTGGGCACAGGGGGGTGGACTGGAAGACCTCAGAGGAGCCTGCTGGCTCAGGCCAGGTCTCAGGGCCAAGCTCCTGCTGTGAGCCACGCTTGTCAGCCTCTAACTGCTTCTCCTTCAAAGCCTAGGCCCCAAGCCACTTCCTCAAGACTGCTCTAGATCCCTCCAGGTCGAGTGAGTTTGTCCTTCCTCTAGCTCCCCTGCAGCTACCCGTGGCTCCATGATCTCCAGCCATCAGCACTCGCCTCCCCCACATTGTATATATGTGTTTATATGTCTGTCTCCTCTAGCAGCTGTGAGTCCTGGAAGCTGTCGATCCTCTCTCTCATTTCTTCCTTAAGTTTTATTTGTTTAGCATTTACTGGGTGGCCCCTTGCGGAGGTTGAACCGTTTGTACTTTGGAGGCAGACAGACTAGGGTCTCAGCATCAGGTCACTTAGTCGTGTGACCTTGAGCAACTTGCTTCACTTCTTTAGCCTATTTCTTCCTCTGTAAAGTCAGGCCAAATGTACCCGTCTCATAGTTTTCTTAGTATTAGAAGACTCACTGTGTATTATAACCCAAGTCTGCAATAAATGGGAACTCATCTTACCACCCACTCCTCTCTCTTTTCCACCAGCACCATCACATTACGGTCAGTATCATTGTCAACAGTGTAGGTGCTGGGTTTTTTATGTCCCAAGGCTTGGCATATAAACAGGCATCAGGAACTGGTGGGCAAAAGGGTGAGTGAAGGAATGGGTTATTTGTCCTTGAACTTTTTTTTAGATCTGGAAGGGGATGGGATGAAGCACCAGTGACATCCAGAGATAATTTGTTGTAGTTGACTGAGCGGATGTGACTTTATTTGCAGTGCCTAATGTTATTTAATGTGCTTTGGGGAGTGTCAGGATGTGGTTTAGGGTAGTCGAATCTGGAGACTTGGACCCACGTGGTCTGCTGGTGGAACAGAATCTGTAACAGGCGACATGAGGACGCAGGACCTTAGCAGCCCTGGGCCTTGGCTAGAGAAGACTTTCAGGAATGGTATAATGAAGTTGGAACATAACAGAGAGATGGCCACAGACAGAATTAATGAGGTCAGAGGGTTGCTGTCCCAGCAGTAGGAGTCATGTGGTTTGGAGGGGAGTTGAGAGTCAGGCAGGGCAGATTTCCAGATAGGGAGGGGTTAGCCGTTGAATAGTCTGATTCCAGGTGTCAGGACCCCCCAGCCCTGGGGCTTGGGGATCAGGGGAGGGCTTTCATGCCCATGAAATCTGGAGAAAGTGAGGGCAGCTCCCAGTACTAGGTGTCTGGGTTTTGGGACAGGAGCCTAGGTCAAGGTGGGAGATATGAAGACCAGAAGGAGATAAACATGGAGAGCTTGTCAGTACCATAGTCCTAATGAAGGGATGATCCAGGGGCTGAGACCAGGCCACAGAATGAAGGAAGGCTGATTGGCCCAAGCATGGCCTGTACTTAGCTTAGCCCCGGGGCAAGGGTTGGGGAGAGAGACACAAAACTGGCCAGATCTCAAGAGATGGAGCCATCCAGACTCAGAAATCAGCAGCCACACATGCTGGTCCAGCTTCAGTCACTCCTTCTGTAAGTGTCCACTATGGATGCTGGGCCCTGCGAAGCAAAGATGCTTAAGATGTAACCCTTGCCTTCAAGGACCGCCAAGTTCAGTAAGTGATGAGACACAAGTAAATCATCGCTGCAGTGGTTACAGGGCCTCTGCTGCTGCTCCTGAAATGCTCCTTTCCCAGCTGCTGGCATGGCTTCCTCTGTCGCTTCAGACCTCTGATCAAATGCCACCCCCCGCAGAGAGGCCTTCACCTGTAACTGTGCCCCACCCCCTGTCCCCCACCAACTGCCGCTTGCTCTTCTTTATCGGCTTTTCATAGCACTGAACTCTAGTGACACTGGATTTTGTATTGGTTATTGTCTGTTTCCCTCATTAGAATGTAAGCTCCATGAGGGCAAGGGCCTTGTTTTATGTACTGCTGTTTCCTCAGGTGCTTGGCGCACAGAAGGTGCTCAATAAATATGTGCTGAATGGATGAACACCTTACGTGATGAGTGTTTCTGTGTCTGTGTACAGGTGTACCTGCTCTAGGAGGTAGAGGAGCGTCATGTCAGGGCCATGTCCTGGAGGAGAGAGCCCCGAGCTGAGTTCTGGGAATTATTATTAGGGATCGTTGACTTTGGATCCCTGGCACAGGGAGTGGGACAGGCAGAGCAGAGGTGCCGTCGGGGCTTCACACTTAATTCGGTAGGGCTGGGTCACAGAGCAGGTGGCAGAATGGTGCGAGCAGAGGCAGGAGGGGTGAGCAGGGGTCAGATCGTGTGCCACCCTGTGGGATGTGGACTCTTTTGGAAGCCTGTGTGAGCCACTACGAAACCTTAAGCATTTTCCGTTTACCTGCCTTGGGACTTTGGCAAGTGAGTTCAATTCTTTAAGCCTCAGTTTGCCTGTCTGTCAGATGGGAGTGGGTCCAGCTAGGTCCGTGGTTCCCAGTCTGTCTGCTGCTGCAGCCACATAATGGTAGTGTTAGTCTGTGTGAGGCCCTCGTGCAGGTGAACTCGAAGGGGTGAGCCGTTTCTGAGGTGCCACCCGTAACTCTCCTCCAGGCCCTGCTTTGCCTTTTCTCCTGCTCATACTGGCATCTAAGTGGAGATGCTCATTCTAGGATGTTTTAACATAATTTACTCCCACCAGGACTTTACTATTAGAGGCGTGATTATTTGCCTACCATCACGCTTCCCTGTTTGCCTGTGAGGTCCTGAGGACAGGAGTGGTTTTTGACTTGTGTCCCTGATGCCCAGCAGGTGGTGGGTGATCCATAAATGAATGAATGGATGACTTAACCACAGAGCTGACATCTCATCTTCACACCATAGAATGTGGAGTTTGAAAAGTGCCAGGCTAGGAAAACTTTAAAGTTCCTTCCAGGTTTAAACGATGATTATGGTATTCTTAGTACCTGTAGCAAAGTTGGCTTCATGATAGGTAACATCTATCTATCTATCTATCTATCTATCTATAACCTGGGTACTAACAAAACGCAAACACAGTTTCGCCAGGCTTGTTTCCCCATCTGCTGCAGGGGTGCTGTTGGAAGAGTTTACCTCTAGTGCTCAGCACTGATGCTGTAGGAGCAGGAACCCTGCTGGGGGCTGGTTGCAAGGAGTGAACTGCAGCGTCCTTTGTGGGTCATGCTGTGCTGTCACTGCAGGATGTGGGGGTCCCCGGCCAGCTGCCTTTGGCAGGGGTCAGGTGGGCAGCCCGGGCGAGAAACAAGGACATGAGTACCAGCCAGAGTGAAAGGTCTGTGTCTCCTTTGCGAGTAAGTGGTAAGGGGCTCCCCCACTGGGCTGTTCAGCAGGGTGGCACCGAGCCAGCGAGGGAGCGCAGCATTTGCTTGGCTTCAGGGCACAATCCCCCTTCTTCCCCCACTTTTCTCTATTAACAGACACTTAACAACAGTAACCAATAGTGACAGTGGTAAGGAACAACTGTGATGAATCCTTCCTCAGCCCTTCCCCTGTGCCAGGCACTCTTCTGGGTGCATCACATATAGCCAAGGATTTGATTCTCCCAACAACTCTTCGGTCTCCATTTCTACACAGGAGGAAATCGAAGTACCCAGAGGTTAACTTACACGAGGTCAGAGAGCTGGTGAGGGGCAGAGCTAGCATCTGAAACAGGTTTCCATTCGAAACCGGCCTCCTGTTCTGTGCCCTTGCCACTGCTCGCTGCTGGCTGACGCTGGTGGACCCTGGGGGGTGGCAGGTACAGACACAAATGGGATTCTCTCCGCACCCTCCAGGGACAGCCATGTACACTGACAGTTGCAGTCCAGCCTGGGAGTAGAGCTGGGTACAGGGCATTCCATGCAGAGGAGGAGCCAAGGCAGGGAGATTTGGTTTTATACAGAATGGAGTGATGGTGGCTTAGAGAGCAGAGAGAGATGAAGAAGGAGCCAGACTGGTGGACGCTGAAGGCCATGCCAGGAAGCTTGTGCTTCTGGCTGAGTATGAGCACACAGATTCCTGCCGTATATAGACCATGCTTCCCTTGCCCACGCTGTCAGTCTCAAGGGAGCCACACCAACTCTCTGAAATGATTTAGTTTTCAGTTGTATCCACTCTAGTCCAGTCTAATGCAGTGGTGCTCACCGTGTTTCTCAAAGGACAGTTCATATATGTTAGCTCTGTACACTTGTAGGTAAGATGAAAGTTTATTTTAGAAGAACAAAATCATGTTTATAGAGTCACTGTGAATTTGAGACATGAAAGAGAGACATGGTTCCTCGCTCATAGTAGAAGCTCAATAAATATTTACAAAAATGCGTGGTTCTCTTCTAATCATGTGAGCCTCTCTCTGCCTCTCCTGTATATTCTTTTTGCAGTTTGGACACACTCATTAAAGAAAACTTTAGGGAAAAGACACCATGGAGAATAGATGCCACTGTTTTTGCGAGCTGCCCTCCTTGGAGATGCCAGCTGTGTATGTGTACGCAGTGGTGCCATGGACACCTGCTAATGTGATCGAGGGCACTGAGAGATTTGATAGAGGGACCTTTGTTGATAATAGTTGGCATAAGCCCTATCCCAAGATCTATTAGGGCTCCCCTGGTGGCTCATTTGGTAAAGAATCCGCCTGCAATGTGGGAAAACTGGGTTCAGTTCCTGGGTTGGGATGATCCCTGGAGAAGGGAATGGCTACCCACTCCAGTATGCTGGCCTGGAGAATTTCATGGACAGAGGAGCCTGACATGGGGTCGAAAAGAGTTGAACACAAGTGAGTGACTTTCACAAGATCTATTACAGTGTGAGCTCTTTGCTTCAAGAGTGTCCAAATCATGTGTTGTTTTCAGAAATGTATCCAGCCTTTCTTCGAAGCATGTATATACTTAGGATATCATCCTACTTATAACTTGTGTGATGTTAGTTACTGTCTTTGAAATATCATATTACATGCTAGGCTTTATGGTCTAAGTGCTTTCTGCTCATTAAAACTTATGTAGAACACTTATTATGTATTATTTTATTCAATCCTCACAGCAGCCCTCTGAGGTGGATCCCATTATTTCCTTTTTATTCTTCCCCATTATTTCCAGTTTACAGCTGAGAAAACCGAGTTTGAAAGGAGGTTAGTTCAGGGGTAGCCCAAGGCCGCACAGGTAACAGGTGTCTGAGCCATCCAGGGCCTGTGCTTATAGCCAGTACACAAGCCTCTACTGTCTTCTTTGCTAATCCTTTGCTAAAATCCACCCTGCAAGGAGTTATTCTGTTATTACTATTCCCAAACAACATTTTTTTTTTTTTTTGGCAGCACCATAAGGCTTGTGGGATGTTAGTTCCCTGACCAGGTTTGGAACCCGGGTCCTTGGCAGTGAGAGCATGGAGTCCTAACCAGTGGACCGCCAGGGAATTCCCCCAAAGATACCAAGTGAAGAAATGGCATTGGGCGCAGAAGTGGGAGAGTGAGGGTTCAAACAGTCTGCCTTGTCCCCAAGCCCACTTTTCAGTGTGTTGTATAACCCTCCACTTCTGAACCCTCTCGTTCCTCATCTGACTCATAACTCTCGAATGGCAATGGTGTCACTTAGAACCAGGAGGCTGACGTTGCAAATAGGACTTAAAATAAGACACACTGAAATATATCCTGCCTGGCAGAGGGAGCCTTTGGTGTCTGCACTTTCCGAATCCTATCTCGTGGCTGCCCACGAGGGGAAAGAGATTCTGGTGCACTGACTAGCCGAGTGGCCTTCCTCCTCTGTGGGGCCTGAGCCTGCTGCATGGGCCGCCGGGCTGCAGACTCTTGGTGGATGAGGGCAGATTAGAAAATGAAAAATTGGATAGTTTAACCTTCCCCCCCTTCCTCATTTTAATGTTAGTCATTGCAATTTACTTTGCAGTTTTTGAAAAAGCCTTATGTTTAAGGACAGTTTATAGCCTACTCCATCCAATGTTCTCCTTTAACAGACATGTTATTTTAACACCTAGCACACTAGAATTTTTCCTTTGCAAGCTAAATTTGTCACACCATAAAAGTTACAATTCACTACCACTCCTACTTGGACAATACAATATGTATAAAAGCCTCATGAATCCACACTAATGCTTCTCCTTTAAAAGACAGTGTATTCCAGGAGCTCATATTCCAGTTCTATAACTAGTACAAATTAAAATTTTAGTTTTTAAGGAGGTATTGCAATTGTTAGAGCAGTTTTCTGTGTTACAGAAATACGCTCTCTATTGTAAGTGGCCTCGATTTTGGAGGTATTCTGGTTTTCTGTCAGAAGTTGAATACAAAAATTCAATTATACATTTTCTTTTAAATCTGTCCTTGAAAAGAACATATTGTAAAAGTAATTGGCCACTCTTTAAGTGGCTTCTCTAGAGGGAAAGTAGTATGTCCTGGAGCTAGCAGGGACTTTGAAATTCACACAGATGGGTTAAAATCTTTGCCACTAATTCCTTGTGTGACCAAGCGGGTTGGGTCCTGCATACAGAACCACTCTGAACATCAATTTCTTCAACTGTATCAGTGGGCCATAGTGATTCTTGCTGAGTTCTTGTGAGATTAAATGAGGGGAAGTATGTAAATTGCCTTAACCCAATGCTGGGCACATTGTGTTCAGTTAATGGTACTTTTCCTTTTATTGGGTAACTATAGACATTGGTTATTTGATTTTATATATGTATTTTAAACTAGAAGACAACTAGTATAGAATTTCATCTTCATGTATAGGTTACTGGTTAAACAGACTTGACAGCTCATTTGAATCATTTAATAAATACTCTGAGACCTACTCTGTGTCAGGCTATATTTGAGTTCTTGGGATACAGCAGATAACAAACACACCCAGAGCCCTCTGTGTGATAAGGGCAGGTACATTTTGCACAAATATCAATGTGATGTAGTTTAGGTTTAAAAAAATTTTTAAGATTTTTTTTTTAACGTGGACCATTTTTTCAAGTCATTATTGAGTTTATTACAAACTTTAAGCTTGTTCAAACTTCTGTTTTATGGTTTGGTTTTGTGGTCGCGAGGCCTGTGGGATGATGGTTCCCCAACCAGGGATCAGACATGCACTCCCTGGATTAGAAGGAAGAGTCTTACCCACTGGACTCCCAGGGAGGTCACTAAAATTTTTTTAAATAACGCTGTTTTAAAATTCTTTTCTTTTGAAGTCAATTATACTTTTAAAGTGTTGTGGGTTTAACTGAATATTTTAAGGCTTCCATTCTGAGCCTGGTGCCAGTTTCATACTCTGGTATATTAACTGTGTATGTCAACACTGGAAATTTATTTTAGCTATTTGAGTGACATCTTAACTTTTGTGGTCATAAAACAAATAAGGAGGTTGTTGATGTGAACAGAGAAGCAAATTCCCTAGGCTGATGTCTTTACTTTTTCCTTCCATCCCTAAGCAGCTCTCCCCACTGACCCTGGAAAGACCATACCAGACATGGGTTTGAATCTTGGCTCTGTGGCCCTGGACGAGTTCCTTTACCTCTCTGAGCCAAAGATTCCCCATCTCTAAGAAAGAGCATAAAATACATGGTAGGCTTGTGAGGATTAATTCTGAAAATCTTGAAAGTGCCTGGTACTTTCAAATAAGAATACCTGTTAGTTGGCTTTCCCTCTGATGAATTTCCATGACATTTTAATTCAGTGTTATAATACAAAATTGATGGCGTCCACAGGCAAATAACCTCATTGCTTTGATTAGTTTTGAAGCTTCCTTTCCATGTGGTTGCCCCTCTGCAGCCCAGTTATTCCCTGAGATTCCTCCACAAAGGCTGTGGTTTTGCCAGAGAGAACGATGGTGTTGTTGCTCTGTTCCAGATGGACTGACATCTCTCGTTCTGCATCACATCATATCGGGTCCTGCCTTCACAGCTGCCTTGGCCGCCATTTGCGTGCATGTTTGTTTCTCTGCGTATTTGGGAACCGTCATCCAGTAATTTTTATAAATGCTTCCTAAGTCCTAGCTAGCAGCCATTTGCCAGCGGCTCCTTCTCTTCCCCCATCTGCTTCTGTGTCATCTGAGTAAAAGCTTCATATCCCTAATGGAGCTGAAAGAACAGGGCGGTTTGTCTAGTGGGCACCCCTAAGTACAGTGTTACTTTTCAGAGGAGCCCTTCAGTCCCTCTGCCTAGAACTCTTGCAGAGGCCAGTTTTCATATTCTGTTCTTTATGGTCACGGGGAGATTTTATTTCTTTTTGTGTTAGAATTGCGGTTATTAGAATTTTTAAAAGCAACAATCTAAAAACTTCTGGACATCTTCCATTATTTACAAATACCTTGTGTTCAAATTCTAAAAACAATGTGTGCTTATGAAAATTTATATAATTCCCAAGTATATGAAGTAAAACCCCAAAGTGCTCCCCCCCCACCCATTCCCTGCCCTTTCTGTCTCCCATCCTATCTCTTTTCCTTAGGGTAACATCAAGATTACAGTTTGGTATGTATTTTTCCAGATATTTTTTCTTATTCCTGTGTGCATCAGGACCACTCAGTTGTGCTGGAGTATCAACAGAAGTACAACAGAAGTTTGCTTCTTGCTCATACTTAGGGGTTTGATGTGGTTTGCTGGGGGTGTGGGAACAAGCGTCTCCTGCCATCTTGATTATCCAGAGACCCAGGCTTCCAGCTCGGCACCTGCTTCAGTGAGTCACCGAGAGGAAGGGAACATGATAAATGCCGCACCAGCTTTTAAGCCTTCTACTCGGAGGTGATTGTGCTCACATCTCATTTGTCAAAGCAAAATCCATAGCCTGGTGAACTTCAGTGGGGCTGGGATGTACAGTCCTACCATGAGTGTGCACAGAGGAGAATCAGAACATCCTGCTAATGACCACCAACTAGACATCATATGTAGAGACACAAGTATGTGTGTGTGT
>SJYQ01095471.1:12855-42616 GCA_006410935.1 Redunca redunca
AGCAATCCCACTGCTGGGCATACACACCGAGGAAACCATAACTGAAAGAGACACATGTACCCCAGTGTTTATTGCAGCACTGTTTATAATAGCCAGGACATGGAAGCAACCTAGATGTCCATCAGCAGATGAATAGACATGTACACAATGGAGTATTCAGTTCAGTCACTCAGCCATGTCCGACTCTTTGAGACCCCATGAATCGCAGCATGCCAGGCCTCCCTGTCCATCACCAACTCCTGGAGTTCACTCAGACTCACGTCCATTGAGTCAGTGATGCCATCCAGCCATCTCATCCTCTGTGGTCCCCTTCTCCTCCTGCCCGTAATCCCTCCCAGCATCAAAGTCTTTTCCAATGAGTCAACTCTTCTCATGAGGTGGCCAAAGTACTGGAGTTTCAGCTTTAGCATCATACCTTCCACTCAGCCATTAAAAAGAATGCATTTGAATCAGTTCTAATGAGGTGGATGAAACTGGAGCCTATTATACAGAGTGAAGTAAGCCAGAAAGAGAAACACCAATACAGTATACTAATGCATACATATGGAATTTAGAAAGATGGTAATGATAAACCTTTATGCAAGACAGCAAATGAGACACAGATGTAAAGAATAGTCTTTTGGACTCTGTGGGAGAGGGAGAGGGTGGGATGATTTGGGAGAATGGCACTGAAACATGTATAATATCTTATATGAAATGAATCGCCAGTCTAGGTTCCATGCATGATACAGGATGCTTGGGGCTGGTACACTGGGATGACCCATAGGGATGGTATGGGGAAGGAGGTGGGAAGGGGGTTCAGGATGAGGAACACGTGTATACCCATGGTGGATTCATGTTGATGTATGGCAAAACCAATACAATATTGTAAAGTAAAAAAAAATTAAAAAATAATTTAAAATTCTTAACAAAAAAATGTATAAACTAAAGAAAACAAGAAAGACAAGAAAGAAAGAAAATGAAGCAAGAGCTTATAAGCAACTATTAGGTAAAAGGTTAAAACTGGGTAACGTGCTGTTGGTGAGGCAATGGGGTTGAAATACTTGCAGAGATTGCTGGTAGTTGTGAAGTGGTACAACTGTCAAACAGGACAAATCAATGAAAATTACAAATGCTACAAATGTAATACACTGTCTGGTCCAGCAATTCAGTTTCAGAAATCTACAGATATTCTGTGTAAGTCAGAAATGATGGATATACCAGTTTACAGGCCATGGCATTGTCTTTGAAGGTAAAAAACTGGAAACAGCCGAAATGTCTACCAGTAGGTGGCTGTTTGTCTAAGCTATGATACAGCCATACAATGGAATAGTATGGAGCTATAAAAATAAAGACACAATAATAAGGAAACTATCTATATTCTGATATGAAAAGATTTTGAAGCTATATTATTAAAACCACCAAAGTACAAAACAGTATTATAGTAAACATGCTACCATTTATAGAAAACGTAGGCAAAGACTACATATTCCTATTTTCTTACATATGCATTCTAGAAGAATACATGAAAATAATAGAAGCTGGAGGGCACAGCTGAGCAGGTGCAGAATAGAACTTTCCAGAATGAAACGGATCTTAGAATCTTATGAATATATAACTTATTAAAATTGAGTAAAACTTCATATGCTTAAAGTAAGAAGTTAAAGAAGGCAATGGCATGTTTTCTGGGAGAGGTCTAGATGAAACAACAGTGATAAATGTTAAAACTAAATGTTGAAGCTGATTGATGGGTCTGTGGTGTTTCACTGTGTTTGAGAATTTTTCACAGTGAATTATCAAAAATGTAAAAGATATTCATAATAGCCAAATGCTGGAAACAACCTAAATGTTTCTTAGCTAGTAAATAGGTAAACAAAATGTGGTCTATCCATACAATGGAATATTAATCATTATCCAAATGCAATGATCAACTGATAAGCAAACTGCAAACTGGATGAACCTCAAAAACATCACACAAAGGGAAAGAAGCCAGACACATGACCACGTACAGTATGTGTAATATAGTATATCTATTGTATAGTACAAAGTATGATTCCATTTCTACGAAATGTCCACAAAGGGCAAATCCATAGAGACAGAGAGCAGATGAGTGGTTGCCTGCGGCTGGGAGTGAGAAGGAAAAAGTGAAAGTGAAAGTCGCTCAGACTTTGCAATCCCATGGAATAGTCCATGGAATTCTCCAGGCCAGTATACTGGAGTGGGTAGCTGTTCCCTTCTCCAGGGGATCTTCCCAACTCAGGGATCGAACCCAGCAGGTTTTTCACCAGCTGAGCCACAAAGGAACTCTAGTATTCTTGGGCTTCCCTTGTGGCCCCGCTGGTAAAGAATCTGCCTTCAATGAGGCAGACCTGGGTTCATTCCCTGGGTTTGGAAGATCCCCTGGAGAAGGGAAAGGCCACCCACTCCAGTATTCTGGCCTGGAGAATTCCATGGATTATACAGTCCATGGGGTTGCAAAGAGTGGGATAGGGAAATAACTGTAAATGGGCAGAAGGGATTTTTCTGTGATAATAGAGATATTCTAAACTTGATTGTGGTGATCTGTGCAACTCTATACATTTAGGGAAAGTCATTGAATGAATTTCATGGTGTGTAAATTATACCTCATTTAAGCAACTTTAAAAAGTGAAGGGACTAGGGCTACTAAGGGGTGGTAGTAATTAGAAGAAAGGGTCCTGGCATTCGACTCACTGGGTTAAAATATCAGCTCTCCCAGTTCAGCTGGGCAAGCTACCTCCTTTCAGTGTCCATACCATAGAGTGGGTCTGTAGTAACTAATGCTTTCTATTAATGCCAGGCATTATTCCAAATACTTTACATACATTTTTCCCATTAATAAGCCTTACAACTCTCCCTTGGTGATCATTTAAATCATTTTACAAGTGAGGAAACTGGGCACAGAGGGGTTAAGTGACTAGCCTGCCCAGTCACACAGCTAACCAGCAGGAGAGCAGGTAACCTGATTTTAAGAATCAAGTGCTTTAACCACCTGACTGCACTACCTCACAATGACACTGCCTAACTCAGGTTCTTATGAGAGCTAAATAAAAATAATTAATACAAAGTGCTTGACCTAAATTAAGTGCTCAGTAAATGCTAGCCAGGGAAGAAACCACCATCTAATTGACTCAAATGGTATGGGTTTGTCCAGCTGTATTTTGAAATGTTCAGACAATAAAAAGCCAACCCTGTTTAAGAAATAGTCTGAAAGGAAAGTGCTAAACCCTACAGAGTAGCCATAAAGAAATCTCTTTTCTATCTGGTTTAGATATTAACGGATGGAGAGAGTAGAGGGAACCCAGTGCTATCCCTAACGTGTATTTAAGTGCTTGAGTTTCTTGCAAGACAATGGGACAGTGTGCTGAGGAGTTTGGAGCCCAGCCTTTGGGGCAAAACAGAACCAGTTTGACCTCAGCTCCTCAACAAATTTGGCCATCCAGTGACAAGATATTTAACTTCTATTATGTTTCACCTTTCTCATCTGTAAAACAGGTTTTAAAAAAAAAGGTCCAGCTTGGGGGATGTGAGGATTACATACTGTAACATGTATAAAGTGATCAGCCCAAGTTCACGACACGTACTTAGTACTTAACAAATGGAAGTGCTTGTCTTCCATCTAACTTTCTTATCACCTACAGGTATATTTCTCATTGTAGACCATTAAAGAAGCATCGCCCTTGTTGTTTGGTCGCTAATCATGTCTGAGTCTTTGCAACCTCATGGACTGTAGCACACCAGGCTTCATTCTTCGCTACCTCCCAGGGTGTGCTCAAATTCATGCCCACTGAGTTGGTGATGCTATAAAGGAAGATTGACCAAACGTCTTGTGCTCCTAGCACTGTGATCTGACCCTCTTCATTGGGACAAGGCTGCTCAGTAGGCCAGTCCTGTCCTTAACCTCCAGGGGAGCCAGGAACTGCAGCCAGTCCCCAGGAGGCATCTACCAGCCTCTCCATAGGCCCTGCAAACCAGATGGGTGATGGGAAGCCAATCCCTCTAAAGACCAAAGGAGGAATGGCTTTAAGTAGGCCTGTGAATTTGGCAGAAGGAAGATTATCATGATTAGGACAAAATAATTCTCCATCTCCCCAGAGAGCAGGGACAGAGCAGCTGGGTCTAGGCTGGGCCAAGAGGCTGGCCAAGTTAGGCACAAAGAAGGACTTCCTGTGACCTTAAGACCAGTGAAGGGTGTGGAAGGAGCTCTGCCTTGGTGTCTGCAGGGGACAGGGACAGCTGAGGGGAAAATACTCTCCCCTGGGCCCTGGAATGGTGCTCCCACTCTCTGCCCTGCCTGCTTCGGTTTCCGTCTTCCCTCCCAGGAGGAGCAGTGGTGGTGGTTTAGGCTCTAACTCGTGTCCAACTCTTGCGACCCCATGGACTGTAGCCTGCCAGGCTCCTCTGTCTGTGGGCTTCTCCAGGCAAGAATACTGGAGTGGGTTGCCATGCCCTTCTCCAAGGAGGAGCAGAGGCATGGGCGGTACCATCAAGCAGCTGATTCACTCCTTCCCTCTGTCTTAGGACACAGATCATAATGGGAATCAAAGAGGTGCTCTAGCCAACGGGCTAAGAGCACTAACTTAAGAATGAGACAAGCTGTGTGGGAACCCCAGCTCTGCCACTGACTAAGCTGTGCAGCCTTGGGCAAGTTACTTAATTTCTCTTTTGTTGTTTACTTGCTCAGTTGTGTCCAACTCTTTGCGACCCATGGACTCAGTCCACCAGGCTTCTCTGTCCATGGGATTTCCCAGGCAAGAATACTGGGGTGGGTTGCCATTTCCTTTTCCAGGGGATCTTCCCAACCCAGGAATCAAACTCCTGCTTTGGCAGCCAGACTCTTTACCACCGAGCCACCAGGGAAACCCTAACCTCTCTGTAAGCATAATACCTATCCCACAGAGATGCCAGAAGAAGAAAAGGAGATCATGTGTGTAAAATGCTCAGGCCGGTGCTGGGCACAGGGTTACTGCTCCACAAATAGCTCTGTTATTAAGCTAGTGTTGAGGCTGAGACAAAGCCAATCTTGGGTCCCCTTCCCTGTCTTAAAGAGGAAGCCGGCAGGATACCATCTGGGCCCAGCCCGGGAGAGCATCCAAACCCCTTCCCAAGTCTGCAGTGCCTGTGGGGCTCCGCCCACCAAACCCACCACAGTGCTGACTCTGGTTCTTTATGCTTTTACAGCACTTGGACAGTTGGTGAAGCCGTTTCATATACACTGTCTCATCTGATAAGCCCATGTATATTATAATTGCAATTCTACACATTAAAATTGGAGAGATTTAAGGTGTGGGCGGATTCCACAGCCAGCGAAGGGAGACTGAAGCTCAGGGCACTGAACTTGTGTTCCATGTCATTCTGGGTCTTCCTGGCAGAGGTGAGGGCTTGTCCTGCCTTGGCACGCATTCCCTCTCCTGCCTGAGCTTCAGGGCCCAGCGGTCTGTGAGCTCAGGCCTGGAGGCCAGGGTCAAGGTTAGGGCTTGGTGTCTGTCTGTGGGCGGGGTGTTTCTTCTCACTGCCCTGACCAAGAGCAGGAGAGGTGGGGACAGGCCCTGTTTCACTGGGTTTTTTCTCACCAAGCCAGTGGGATCACCCAGTGCAGAGACATGGGAAATGGAGTTGAGTCCTCTCGGGAGATTTGGGGAACAAACCTCAAACATTTCTATGAAAAAAAAAACTTTTTGGACAGAATTTTAGGTGATTTTTATTTTCCTTATGTCATCTGTATTTTAAACTATTTACAGAGACTATAATTTTTTTTACTGAAGTATATATGATTTACAGTGTTGTTACTTTCTAGTGTATAGCAAAGTAATTCAGTTTTATATATACATATATATATTCTTTTTCAGATTCCTTTCCATTATAAGTTATTGCAAGGTACTGGTCTATGTAAATTTTCAAAATATTAAGTCTTATAAAAAAAAAACAACAATAAAGACCAACCCTTCCTTTAACCACTGAAGTTGAGAATTTAAATATGAAAACAGAGTCACTGAGCCCCCATGGGTCTGGAAGTCCCCCTCTCCCTCCCTGTGGGCACAAGCCCCTCCTCTGAGAATCACAGGCATCCATGGGCCCTGAGAGCTGTGGGGATCTTGGGGGCCCCAAGATCTGCATCTGAGAATCACAGGAGCTCCATGGGCCCCAAGAGCTGCACAGAGCCTTCCCAGTTGAGGCTTGCATCTCTAACACAGTTTAACTGTCATCAGTAACAGAAGTGGGGGGAGTTCCCTGGTGGTCCAGTGGAAAGGACTCCACACTTCCACGGCCTGGGGTTGGATCCCTCGTCAGGAACTAGGGTCCCGCATGCCTAGTTCAGCCTAGTATAGCCATAAATAAATGAATAAATAATAAAATAAATAATGGAACTGGGATGGAGGGTTTGGGCAATTAATTCTTTCCAGATAGGGCTGAAACAGCATTTTCATCCTCCATCATCATTTCCAAGGGCTGGTCATTTTCTGAGACCATCACCGCTGGAGTTGAAATTTTGTTCCCTGCCCAGAGGGAAAGTGTACAGGGAATTGCCCTCTGCAGGTCTGCCTGAAGGCAGGTGCTCTTGGGAGCCACATTCTTAAAGTGAATCTTTCAATCACTCTCCACCGCAGCATCTGGAGGTCAATGAGAGCCTTACTATTTTTATAATCTTTTCACTTGGTTCTGTCAGTTTAAAATCATCAACAGTGATACCAAAGGGTAAAGCCCATGTCAATGTCTGGGCTCCTCTGGGGAAGCACCAAGGACAGATGATTCTGGGAGCCCGCCCCTGCAGAGCTGTTCTCAGTGCACATGGCCTGGATTCAATTCTCATATCTTGAGACAATTTTCTCTTCCCCCGCCTTCCTGTTTGCCTGCAAGGCCATCCAAGATGTTGGCTTCCTGAAGCAAAAGGTCCTTCTCCTGGGAGCACTGAATCCAGTAAAACTGCCTCTCAGGGACCTTGCCAAGATCAAGCAGGATGATGTGGGTCAAAGTGCAAACTTGAGAGTATCTACAGATATGACTTCTGAGGACAAAGATGCACATGTGGGTACGTAGCAATAGCTAGCACTATGGCACTGTCTCTTGCTTTTAAGAATCTTACACATTATATCACTGACAATGACCAACAGAACATATGCTCATATTAAATTAATTAACAAAAATAGCTCAGAATGATTTCTACATCGGGTATGGAAGACAGCTTTTGTTTTGGGAAGCCCAGTATTTATTTCCCCTTCTGAGGATCACTCTGGTTTCCTCTTAGGGAATGGCCTCTTATCTCTGAAGGCAACCTCACTGGGAAGGTAAACTATCCAAGGGTCTCCCCCGACCCACCAACATCACTATGGAGGCAAGAGGGGTCCCTGCAGGCCTCTTTGGAGACATCTCACTTCTTCCCGCAAAAGGGCAACCACAGAACTTAAGTGGGCCAACAAGGCCTTTCCAGGCCTCAGGCTTGAGACCAGCATCAGAGAAATATAAATGGTGGGGGGAAAAAGTGACAGTGTTAGTTGCATCTGACTTTGCAATCCCATGAATTGTAGCCCACCAGGCTCCTCTGTCCATGGAATTCTCCAGGCAAGAATACTGGAGTGGGTTGCCATTCCCTTCTCCAGATAAATCTTCCTGATCCAGGGATCGAGCCCAGGTCCCTTGCATCACAGGTGGATTCTTTACCACCTAAGCTACCGAGGAAGTTGTAGATGGTAAGCCTTCTAGCAAAGTAAAGCCTTCAGAGGTTTTGATCACCTGAAGCAGCTGGCTCCCAGCCTCTCAGGTATCATTGTAGCAGTATATTCACCTACAACTGAGGTCCACCATGCTAACAACCATAAACTCTAAAATGGAGATCCCATCGAAGTGATGACTTCCACGTGGGCTTAGCCACTCAGCTTCTCCAAGGCCTCCAGCACCTCAGCATCCCTCAGGTGCTCCAAAGGGAAGATAATTAAGGGCCTCTATCCACTGGCCAAAAAAAAAGCCATGTCGCTGTCAGACCCAAACATGAGCCTGGACCACATGTACTCTTTCTCTAGGTGCTGACTTCTCCAGACCTTGGGTTGAGTTTTTAAGTTTTTGAGGCTGTGAAGACCAACTGTTTTCCGACCCACAGAGTTCTGGGCTGATGGAAACCTGCTGGAACCTTCTGGTCCTTGAGGATGTACCCTGCCAAAGGCCCATGAATCTCGTCTCCAAGTGATTCCAGGTGGGAAACTAGTAAAGTCTGGGGCCACAATTCTCTAGGCCATCTAGGTGCTCACTCAGCTCAGGAATAAAGGCAATGCCACTGGCCACTCTGGGCCTTGGGGACGCACTGGTGCTGGGGTTACTGGCTGGAGTGCTGGGGTCTCCGGGGCCTGACATGATGGTGTAGGAGCAATTTAGTAGCATCTCCACTAAACTTACCCACCACCAACTGCATCAGAGGGTTCTTGACAGCCGGCTGTCAACCCATTCAGACTGCTTTCTGGTTCACCCTAATGCAGAACAACTGCCCTGTGGTTTTGAGAAAAGGTAGCGTGGTAAAGGCAGTGCGGTGTAGGGTGAAGAGTTGTGGCCAGGAGGTTGGAAGCCTGCATCCCAGCCCTCGTCTGCACAAACAAGCTGTGTGGCTTTTAATCAGGGGACACCCTCTCCAACCTTCACTTCCTCCCTGTAAATCAGGGCACCAGGTGGCCTTCCAGGTCCTTTCCTCAGATCTGACTGGCTGTTCTTCTAGGTGTGGCTGGAAAGCAGGTGTGGGGACCCGAGTAAGACAGTAGCACTTTTGCTAGTTTGTTGTGGACGTGCAGGGTCACTGATTCCAAGAAACATTTTGGCGTCTTAGCACCACAGTCTTCCAGGACACAGGAGACTTCAGGGACAATCCAGAGCTCCTGGTGCTATGGAGGCTTTTCTGTGAGTCCTCAGAGTTATCTTGGAAGGAAAGCTATGACAAACCTAGACAGTGTATTAAAAAGCAAAGACATCGCTTTGCCAACAAAGGTCGGTATAGTCAAAGCTATGGTCTTTCCAGTCGTCATGTACAGACGTGAGAGGTGGACCATAAAGAAGGCTGAGTGCCAAGGAATTGATGCTTTCAAATGGTGCTGCTGGAAAAGACTCTTGAGAGTCCCTTGGATAGCAAGGAGATCAAACCAGTCAATCCTAAAGGAAATCAACCCAGAAAATTCATTGGAAGGACTGATGCCAAAGCTGAAACTCCAATACTTTGACCACCTGATGTGAAAAACTGACTCATTGGAAAAGACCCTGATGCTGGTAAAGACTGAAGGCAGAAGGGGAAGAGGGTGACAGAGGATGAGATGGTTGGATGGCATCACCAATTCAATGGACATGAACTTGGGCAAACTCCCAGAGATGGTGACGGACAGGGAGGCCTGGCATGCTACAGTCCATAGGGTAGCAAAGAGTCGGACACAACTTGGCGACTGAACAACAACAACCCAGAAGAGAATAAAGTGGAGAATTTTCTACTGGATTTGGACCCTACAATTAGGGTTTTCAGTTAGCGTATCTCACTTAGAGTTGCATCATTTCCAAGCTATAGTTTCACCTCAGTCTGAACACAAGAGGCAGTGTGATTGCATCATTTCCAAGCAGTGTGATCCAAGAGAAAGAACTGTGGCAGCAGAAAAGGCCGGGTCTGTGTCGGCTCTGCCACCCAGCAGATTGCTGTTTGCCTTCAGACAGGTCACTTCACCTCTCTGAGTTGTTTCCCTCGACAGCAAAATGAAAGAATCGGACTTGACTTTATTCATTTATTTATTATGTATTCCCTATAGCACTAGACACAGGAAAACAAAAACTCAGGGGCCGTAAAAGGGAGGAAGCAAGTCACTTTCCTAATCCTGGTTCAGGAACAGTTGTCATTACTATGCTAAATTTCTAGCCGAAACAAAAGGGAAGTACTGTGCACTGCTTCATTCTCAGTTTGCTTAAAGAAAGCTTACCCATCAGTCAGGAGACACTTCCTTCCTTCACTGAATTCTGCAATTCACTCAGTCTTCCATTTCACCAGTAAACACGTGCTGAGCAGCTAGGAGAGGCCTACTGAGCTGGGCCTACAAGAGCAAGCACCCCTGCGGGGATTTTACCTTGGGGATTCTCCCACAGTGGAAATACAATGATGCCAGTGCTGACGGTACCAAAGATGCCAAAAGGGGCTCTATAAAAGTGAGGTGGGATTGTTGTTTAGTCTCTAAGTTGTGTCCAACTCCTTGCCACCACATGGATTGTAGCCTGCCAGGCTCCTCTGTCCATGGGATTCTCCAGGCAAGAATACTGGAGTGGGTAGCCCTTTCCTTCTCCAGGGGATCTTCTGGACCCAGGGATCAAACCTGCTTTTCCTGCACTGGCAGACAGATTCTTTACCACTAAGCCACCAGGCGCAGTTGTAATTCTACAAAGATCAACAATGAGCAAGATCACAAATCCTGGCCAGGTATGCCCCTTCCTGGGGACCTGGCTTGATAAGGGGACTTGATCTCAAAACCAGGAGTGGTGAGCGACTCACACATCCTGGAGACTCTCAATTATTCATCAGTTCATTTCAGCTTTTGACAAGAGTTAGGGGCTGGATAAGAGATGCTCAGCATTCTGTAGCAGCCCCGGGGCACTGGTCTCCTGTGTCTCTGACTGTAGAGAAAAAATTATGCCAGGCAGAGCCTGCCCACTCACATACCCTTTCTTTTTTTATTAAGACTTGCATTTTATTGTAAAATTTTTCAAACACACTGAGAAGTTGAAGGAATTATATAACACTCAGGGAATTATATAGTGAACACTCAGCTCGATTCTACATTTTGCTATAGTTGTTTATGTCTAGCCCTCCATCTATCCTTTCATTTGTCAATCAATCCTCCTTAACTTTTTGATATATTTCAAACAAAGCTGTAGACCTCAGTTTACTCTACCCTCTCAACACTTCAGCATGCATATTATTAACTAGAGTTCAAAATATATTTAAGGTTTTGGGTGCAGATGAAAAATGCACAAATCTTAGGCATAACTTAGATACATTTTGACAAATGCGTACATCTGTTCATTCAAATCCCTTACCAAGAAATATAACATCAATACCACTCGAAGAGAGTGCCCTTGTCCACCTCATTTTTAAGAGACCCACTGCCCACCTCATCCCCGTAGCCCCTGCTGCCCTAACCTATGTAACCTGTGCCCCATGACTCTGGGTGCTTTGCCACAGTCCAGGGGGGGCACTGAGCCCAAGGCAGCCCATCTAAGTGCTAGCCAGTGACCTTTGACCTCTGTGGGCAGGCTCAGGGGGATGAGCTGGGTCAATTTGAGGCTTTCACAGAAGGTAGTAAGGTAGGAGATAAATGGGCTCTTGGTCTGGACAACTAGTGTTTGTCAAGTGAGATAAAACTGAAGCTTTGTTTTTCCCCGGACACCCCAAGGACAAACTGGGGTTCTGCTAAAGTGAAGAGGTAAAATGACCACTTCTGAGGTCAAGGAAAACTTCCCTGTCAGCACATGTGCAGGAAGGCTCCTTGGAGATCAAAAAGGGAGGGGGTACCACCCCATAATAAGTGTGGACATACCCCCACCGCCTCGGGAGTGGGATCCATCTTAGTAATAATTTGCATGCATGTAGTGGGGAGGGTCCTAGGGAAAGTCAGGTGTAAAAAAAGAAACGAGGTGATTGGTCCAAGGTCAATGAAGACAGGAAAGTCTGTCCTATGTACGTGATTTAAATCATCTCTTCACTGCAGTCCTCCTCATTAGAGAGGCCACCCATACCTTTTTTCTCCCAGTGTGTACTTCTGCTTTCTCTTTTAAATAAGCAAACTGCTTCTCTGCGTGCTCTCCCACTTGTTCTATCGTGTCTCTAATAACAAACTTTGTACCTGTTTTTATAGTTTCTGCCTCCTTTAAACATCTTGCTTTCAAACAAGGGGCAAGAGTCAGGGCCATTTTCCTTCTAGCCTCTGGTAACTCAGTCGGTAAGGAGCCTGGTGGGCTATGGTCCATGGGGTCACAAAGAGTCAGACACAGTTGAGTGACTAACACTTTCATTTTCACTTCTAGCCCCTAGTGAACTAGTAGGTAGGAGTCCTGGTTTTCATCCAGGCTGTGTGTGTGTGTGTGCCAAGTCACTTCAGTTGCGTCTGACTCCTTGTGATCCCATGGACTGTAGCCCACCAGGCTCCTCTGTCCATGGGATTCTTTAGGAAAGAATACTGGAGTGGGTTGCCATGCCCTCTTCCAGAGGATCTTCCCAACCCAAGGATTGAACCCATATCTCTTATGTCTCCTGCACTGGGAGGTGGCTTCTTAACCACTAGGGCCACCTGAGAAGCTCTCTCATCCAGGAAACCCAGGTCCTGGACAGGGAACTAAGATCCTGCTCCAAGCCACCACTCACTGCTGTCTCTGAGATCCGAGGAACACTGAGAGACCACACTGGTTGGGCAAAGACACTGAGCAGCAGGCCACAAGGCAGATCTGAGGCTGGGTGAGCAGGATCCTGGGCCACATGCCCGTAGAAGTACGGAGAAGCCAGGGCTAGCAAGGAACACAAGTGTGTATCCAGGAGAACAAGCCTCAGTGTGAGGACAACCCAGTCCCTGAGGGAGGAGGAGACAGAGAGCCTAGCTCCCTTCAGCTGCAGCTGCAATTCCAGGTGTCCAGGGTCTGTGGAACTTGGGGGACTTTCCTCAACGCAACTACAACAGCCCCCCAGGAATGGAAATGCAGACAATGGTGTGTCAGACAGTTAGGAAAATGAAAGGATCTTTCTTACATGAGATCCTGCTTCTGTGTGGGATGGGCTGTAGTCATGACCTAAATGTCCCTGGAAAATGATGACTGTAGTAAATGACACAAAATATGCATAATATGTGATAACAAAGCCGAGCCCATACTGCACGTTCTAATGCATCGTCTCACCTGATCCCCACAACGGTCTTCTATGTGAAGAAAGCACTTTACTTTCATTGTCCCCATTTTGCAGTAGAGGAGACAGCCATGAGACAGAGATGTAATCTGCCCAAAGTCATGGTCAGCCAAGGAACCTGAGCTGTGGTACAGAGCAGGGGTCCCGGCATGTGCTCACGTGCCTGCTCAGAGGAGGCCCCTGCATTGTGTGCAAGGCTGGGTGGCAAGTTTTCCACCCTGGAGCATTTGTCAAGAGTGCACAGGCGTGTAAAGAGCCTCCCTGCTCTAGCTCGCAACCATCCCCTCCTCAGAACACGCCAGACAGGGCGAATCATCTGAAGTGCAGCCCAGGAGCTGACCCAGGGTTTGGGGTTTCTTAGGTATACGCATCTGTGTGGCAGCATCCATCCAACCCTGCTCCCTGAGAGCTGCAGTCCTCTGTCCTGACTGACAGTGACAACCTGGGGGACTCTTGAGGCTGGAAGCGGGCAGGATAGCCCACCACCAGCATCAAGAAACTGACTCTGTGTTCCCTGTGGCTGAAGAGGGGGCAGCCATTCCTAGAGGAACTGTAGTGGGGTTGGGCGGGAGAAGAAAGAGATACAGGTCTCCACAGCCCCTGCCAGCCCTGGGAAGTCAGGATGATTCTAGCCCCAGGAGAGGGTCAGAAAGATATTCAGCAGGGCAGGTGTGAGCACCCCAAGACAGGAATCTATTTTTCCCAGCAGGACGGGGCACAGCTGAGCTGAATCATTCTTCTTAGGTCCATCCTCCCCTGNGTGGGCTATGGTCCATGGGGTCACAAAGAGTCAGACACAGTTGAGTGACTAACACTTTCATTTTCACTTCTAGCCCCTAGTGAACTAGTAGGTAGGAGTCCTGGTTTCCATCCAGGCTGTGTGTGTGTGTGTGCCAAGTCACTTCAGTTGCGACTGACTCCTTGCGATCCCATGGACTGTAGCCCACCAGGCTCCTCTGTCCATGGGATTCTTTAGGAAAGAATACTGGAGTGGGTTGCCATGCCCTCTTCCAGAGGATCTTCCCAACCCAAGGACTGAACCCATATCTCTTATGTCTCCTGCACTGGGAGGTGGCTTCTTTACCACTAGGGCCACCTGAGAAGCCCTCTCATCCAGCCAACCCAGGTCCTGGACAGGGAACTAAGATCCTGCTCCAAGCCACCACTCACTGCTGTCTCTGAGATCCGAGGAACACTGAGAGACCACACTGGTTGGGCAAAGACACTGAGCAGCAGGCCACAAGGCAGATCTGAGGCTGGGTGAGCAGGATCCTGGGCCACATGCCCGTAGAAGTACGGAGAAGCCAGGGCTAGCAAGGAACACAAGTGTGTATCCAGGAGAACAAGCCTCAGTGTGAGGACAACCCAGTCCCTGAGGGAGGAGGAGACAGAGAGCCTAGCTCCCTTAAGCTGCAGCTGCAATTCCAGGTGTCCAGGGTCTGTGGAACTTGGGGGACTTTCCTCAACGCAACTACAACAGCCCCCCAGGAATGGAAATGCAGACAATGGTGTGTCAGACAGTTAGGAAAATGAAAGGATCTTTCTTACATGAGATCCTGCTTCTGTGTGGGATGGGCTGTAGTCATGACCTAAATGTCCCTGGAAAATGATGACTGTAGTAAATGACACAAAATATGCATAATATGTGATAACAAAGCCGAGCCCATACTGCACGTTCTAATGCATCGTCTCACCTGATCCCCACAACGGTCTTCTATGTGAAGAAAGCACTTTACTTTCATTGTCCCCATTTTGCAGTAGAGGAGACAGCCATGAGACAGAGATGTAATCTGCCCAAAGTCATGGTCAGCCAAGGAACCTGAGCTGTGGTACAGAGCAGGGGTCCCGGCATGTGCTCACGTGCCTGCTCAGAGGAGGCCCCTGCATTGTGTGCAAGGCTGGGTGGCAAGTTTTCCACCCTGGAGCATTTGTCACGAGTGCACAGGCGTGTAAAGAGCCTCCCTGCTCTAGCTCGCAACCATCCCCTCCTCAGAACACGCCAGACAGGGCGAATCATCTGAAGTGCAGCCCAGGAGCTGACCCAGGGTTTGGGGTTTCTTAGGTATACGCATCTGTGTGGCAGCATCCATCCAACCCTGCTCCCCGACAGCTGCAGTCCTCTGTCCTGACTGACAGTGACAACCTGGGGGACTCTTGAGGCTGGAAGCGGGCAGGATAGCCCACCACCAGCATCAAGAAACTGACTCTGTGTTCCCTGTGGCTGAAGAGGGGGCAGCCATTCCTAGAGGAACTGTAGTGGGGTTGGGCGGGAGAAGAAAGAGATACAGGTCTCCACAGCCCCTGCCAGCCCTGGGAAGTCAGGATGATTCTAGCCCCAGGAGAGGGTCAGAAAGATATTCAGCAGGGCAGGTGTGAGCACCCCAAGACAGGAATCTATTTTTCCCAGCAGGACGGGGCACAGCTGAGCTGAATCATTCTTCTTAGGTCCATCCTCCCCTGGCATCCATCTACGCCTCTGCCATCATCTATTCTCCAGCCCGACTGGAAGCACCTTGAGGACAGGGGGCAGGATACTGGTTCACCTTTGATTCCTTGGTACCCTGCACAGTACTTGATGCATTGTAGATGCTCAATGAACATGTCATACGTGAGTGAAGATGCAACACAGTGAAGCGGAGAAAACAGGGGGATAATAATGATAAAAGCCTTAACATAGCACTTAGTAAGTGCCAGGCACCACTGTAAGAGCCCCACTTAGAGTAAACAGTCAGATCTTCATGACCAGCCTGTGACACAGGGACTGAGGCACGACAGGTTAAGTAACCTGCCCAAGATCACACAGCTAATAAGCAGTGAAGCTAGATTTAAGGGCTTCCCTGACAGCTCAGCTGGTATAGAATTCGCCTGCAATTTTTTACCAAGAGACTTCAGCTCGATTTCTGGATCTGGAAGATCCCCCTCCAGTACTCATGGGCTTCCCTGGTGGCTCAGACAGTAAATAATCCACCTGTGATGTGGGAGACCTGGGTTCAATCCCTGGCTTGGGCAGATCCCCTGAGGAAGGCATGGCAACCCACTCCCGTATTCTTACCTGGAGAGTCCCCATGGACAGAGGAGCCTGGCGGGCTACAGTTCATGGGATTGCAAAGAGTCAGACACTACTAAACAACCAAGCTCAGCACAGCTAGATTTGAATCCAAGGCAGTTAGACTTCAGGGTCCATGGGCCTAACTCCTTTGATGACCATCACCCCATCTATCCTATCCTGGAAAAGCTTCCTGGAGTATTATACCAAGCTTCTTACTGCCTGAGTCCAAGAATTAGGACCTGTAAGAGGCCCGGCGTGAATCTCCCAGACACATCAATTTCCTAACAGCCAAGACATGGGTGATACAGCCCACAAAGGGCCGAGTTGTGAGCAAAGAAACAGCAGCCTTACCAATACTGGTCAGCTTCCTGCTGATTCAGTCAATGTTTACTGGTAGGTTCCAGGCACTCTCCCGCATGACGACACAGACATGCTCTCTCCTCTCAAGGATCTCAAGAGAATGACATTAGTGATCCATCATTTGTGATGTGCCTGCACTTTGCCACGTGTGTATAGTATAGCTTTAAAAAAAATTTTTTTTATTTATTTATTCTTGGTTGTGCTTATTTATAATCAAAAATTTATTATACGATAATGCTTTGCTTGGGCTTTTTCTAGTTGTGGCCAGCGGGGGCTAGTCTTTGCTGCAGTGCATGGGCTTCTCATTGGGGTGGCTTCTCTTGTCGTGGAGCACAGGCTCTGGGATGCACAGGCTCAGTGGTCATGGCGCACAAGCTTAGTTGCTCCGTGGTATGTGTGCAATCTTCTTGGACCAGGGACTGAACCCGTGTCCCCTGCACTGGTGGGCAGATTCTTATCCACTGCGCCACCTGGGAGGTCTGGTGTATCTCTTTTAGTGTAACCCTCCTGACTAATTACGCCACTGCACAGATGAAGAAACAGAATTAGAGAGCTTAGAGAGGTCCAGTCACCTGCTCCCATGGTAACTACACATATTTACAGGTAGCTGCGCAGCAGGCCATACTCTGGTGGTACAAAAGGGGGCTCTCAGGTAAAGGGGATGAGCTGGAGAGCAGGAAAGAACACATAAAGAAGACCATTTCCAGGAGTGATAAGTGTGGGGAAGGCAATAAGGCAAGGTAAAAAACCCTGGAGAGAGGAGCTGTCATGGTCAGCTCTGGGCTGGGGATGTGGGCTCTAGGCCAAGAGACCACCTGTGCAGGGGACCTGGAGCAGGGCAACTTGACGTGCTGATGCAAAGACAGGAGGGCAGTGTGGCTGCGGCACGGTGAACAGAGGCAACAATAAGAGGTCAGTAAAGTGGAAGGTTCAGCCCTGGGCATGGCCGGCTGCAGGCCCAGGGCGTGGTCCAACACACTCCGTGTCCAGGCAGATGGTATACAGAGGAACAATGCAAGGAATCGCCTTTAGAAGACAAGGGTGGTCCCTGGTTCCAAGCCCCTATGGAGGGTACTGACCTCACTATGCTGCATGAATGTCTGCACGTGAAGTAAAACCCAGCTAGCAAGTGCAAACATCATCTTTGTCAATTCTGACGTCTCTCTGAGGTCCTCTGGGGCAAATCCCCACCACGTAACTTAAGGAAAATTATAGTCCTAACACCTGGTCTTTGACACACTCTGTGTATGCAAATGCTCCCCAGACCAGCAGGAAGTGATCTCAGAAGGAATATCATTTCTCTAATAACTATCTTGGTGTCTTGGGGTTTAGATGCGCCCTGGGGACAGGCTCAGCTGCAACACCCGTATGCTGGGACAGAAGACTGGAGTGATGGGGGGCTAAGTTGACGGCTCCCTAGGACTGTGAAAAATCAAGTCTCAGAAATGCCACAAGCCTGCATCCCAGGAGAAGAGAAGGATGTCAGTGTCTTGAGCTGCCAGGGTGCCCCAGGTCACACAGCATGTGGAGCCCAGAAGGATGGAGAGCTAGGCTGGTGTGAAGACCACACAGCCCTGTTTGCAACAGAGCTTTTCCCACCACCAGAGCTCACAGAACCCTGCACAGTGGGGAGGGAAGACCAGCAAGGAACTGGGGTCCAACAGCTTTGGAATCACCCCTCTTTTCCTCCCTCTTACTCTAGGGATTTAAGTGGGGGCTTCAAGTGAGACTTCCCAAACCTAACAAGTCTGGAGCTGAAAAGGATTTCCCTTTCCTATATGAGTCCACCGTGAGCAGCCCAGATGCCTGCTGCAAGTCCCAGCATCGCAAAGGATTGGCTGGAATAGCAAACAGGTCACTCGCTCTCTGAGCCTAGCTTCTTCATCTGTCAAATGGAGACGCTAACAGTCCCTAGCTCACAGAGTCAAGTCTGAGAACATGAGTCAAGTTCTTTACCCTGGGCCCAGCACCCAGGAGGCCCTGTAGGTTTAGAGTGCTCATCATAAGCAGGCACGATGGAGGTCTGGTGCAAATGCTAACCCAGTCCACCCAGGCATGCAGCATCAGCTAAGAAGAAGCAGTCTCTAGCTAGGCTGGGTTGATGACACAGTGGCAGGTGCCCGGGCACTTGGGGAGTGGCATGGGCATGGGACAAAGGCTCTGAGTTTTTATTAGTCATAAGCAGCCCAAGCTGATTTCTACATTTGCAGACAATTCAAGTTGCATAGTGAGGTCAGTACCCTTCACAGGAGCTTCCCTCATGGCTCAGTTGGTAAAGAATCCACCTACAATGCGGGAGACCGGGGTTCAATTCTTGGGTTGGGAAGATCTCCTGGAGAAGGGAACAGCTACCCACGCCAGTATTCTGGCCTGAGAATTCCATGGACTGTGTAGTCTGCGGGGTTGCAAAGAGCTGGACACGACTGAGCGACTTTCACTTTAACTTTCAGCCCAAGCTGATGTTTTTCTCCTGATCTTGGGTGATGGAAGCTGGACCTGCCAGCCCCTTTTTTTCCTAAGAGTCACAACTATCATTGGGAACTTTGCAAATAATTGGTGCACAGGATTGGGGGTCTCCATAAAGGCCGTATCCTCTGCTTCCGCCCCAAAGGGAGGGAAGGGGGAAGAGAGGGTGAGACTCCTAGAATGATGAGAGCCAGGCCTCTCAGGAAGCAGGAATAGCCTGGAGATAAAGAGCCTTTGGCCTCTGGGTTTGAATTTGTTCCAACCTCACCCTCTCATCACCTCCAGCTGTGGAGCCTGGGGCAAGTCACTCAACCTCCGAGAGTCCCATTCAGTCAAGGAGCTTCTCTAGAGGTAGGCAACGTACTGGGGGCCTCAGCTCTCTTATCTAGTGAAAATAGTAAGAATAGGAGAACAGGATGGCAGTTCCTCAAAATATTAAACATAGAATCACCATATGATCCAGCAATTCCATTTCTGGGTATGTACATGGAAGAACTGAGGGCAAGATCTTGAAGAGATATTTGCACACCCACGTTCACAGCTGCATCTCCATATTCCCCATAGCCCAAAGCTGGGAACAACCCAAACGTCCATCAATAAATGAATGGAAAAGCAAAATGTAGTATATGCGTATAATAGAAAATATTCAGCTTCAAAAAGAAAGGAAATTCTGACATATGCTATAAAATGGAGGAACCTTGAGGAAACTATTTTAAGTGAAATAAGGCAGTCACAAAAAGATAAAGATGGTATGATTCCACCTATGAAGAGGTATCTAGAATAGGTATATTCATTGACACAGAAAGTAGAATGGTGGTTTTCCAGGGCTGGGGAAGGAATGGAGATTTAGGATTTAATGGTGTTGAGTTTAGGATGATGAAAAGGTTCTGGAGATGGATGGTAGCGACAGTTGTGCAACAGCGTGAATGTACTTATCGCCACTGGGTACATTTTTAAACAGCTTATATGGTGAAGTTTAGGTTCTGTGTATTTTACTACAGTTGAACGTGAGAAAATAAGAAGTCAATATAAAAGCATCAGTATTGCCATTATTTGTTACCTAGGGAAGGCAGCACCCCTGGAAGCACCAGTGGACCACTCCAGGCTGGGCGCTCCTGTAGTCAGTGTGGCTTGGGGACAGAATCAATATTTGGCTCAGGACGGAATCCCAGGGTCTGCCCCCGTCCACCCAATCTCATTCTTGACCTACTCCCCCGCATTCCAGGCTAAAACCTTAGAAAATGACAGAAATGCTGTGCCTTTGCTCAGGCCACACCTCCTGTCTAATGTCCCCTTTCCCTCCATGTCCAGCCAAGATACGCTCATCTTTCAAGTCTCCGCCACCAGAAGCTCTCAATAGACATTTCCCCACAAAAGACACACAGATGGCCAATAGGCACATGACAAGATGCTCAGCATCGCTAATCATTAGAGAGAGGCAAATCAAAACTACGACAAGGTATCACCTCACACCAGTCAGAATGGCCATCGTTAAAAAGTCTACAAATAAATGCTGGAAAGGGTGTAGAGAAAAGGGAGCCCTCCTACACTCTTGGTGAGAATGTAAACTGGTGCAGCCACTGTGGAAAACAGCACGGATGTTCCTCAAAAAAATCCAAAATAGAACTACCGTATGACCCAGCAATCCAGAACATACATCCGGACAAAACTATAATTCAGATAGATATGTGCACCACTGTGTTCATAGCAGCACTGTTCACAATAGCCAAGACATGGAAATAACCTGAATGTCCGCGGACAGATGAATGGGTAAACATGGGTGTATACATACAATGGAGTACTACGCAGCCATAAAAAGGATGAAATCATGGCATTTGCAGCAACACAGATAGACCTATTATCATCCTAAGTGAAGTAAGTCAGCAAGAAAAAGACCAACACCATATGATATCACCTAGATGTGAAATCTAAAATGTGACACAAGTGAGTCTATGTACGAAACAGAAAGAGACTCACAGACTTGTGGTTGTCAAGGGTGGAGGGGAGTAGAGGAGGGATGGACTGGGAGTCTGGGATTAGCAGGCACAAACTATTATATATAGAATGGATAAATATATATAGAATGGATAAACCTTGTTTGTCCAAGGTCCTACTGTATAGCACGGAGATCTTTACCCAATATCTTGTGATAAACCATAATGGAAAAGAATTTTAAAAAGAATGTATATATTTGTAAAAAAAATTTTTTTCATTGAAATTGTCTTGTGAAAAGAATGTAGCCTTGGCCACATCATCATGCCCTCAGTAAGGGCTGCAGAGACTTTGCTCCGCTTAGCGCATGCCTTGCGATGGCACCCACAACCTTCCCCACCCTCACCATTGTCCTCCCAAGCCCAAGCAAGCAGAGGGCAGGAGGTGGGGCTCACTTACTCCTGTACCCTAAATTCTAGCTTTCTGAATGGAATTGGACATAACATCTACTGAGCTCACTTGCCATGAATGTTGTTTGAGAGGTTTATATGCAGTCACTCATAACAACTCAAAAAGGCAAACATTACTGTTATCCAGGGCTGGGATTAAAGTGAGGGAAGTGAGGTACTCAGCCTAGGTGCAAAAATGTAAAAGGGCACCAAACAAAACAAAACAAAACAAAACTTAGGTATCAACATAGATAATATTTTACTGAAACATTTTCTTAATTCAAATATCAAAATTTTAAAGACAGGATGCAGCTTTGCACTTACAACACTCTCCGCCCTCTAATCCCAGCCCTATCTGATTATGTGTTTATTTTCCTATATTTTATTCAACAACTCCATTTCTAGGTATTTATCTAAGGAATTCATCAAGGCTATGGGTAAAGAGTTACCTACAAGGATATTGTTCATTGTCATGCTGTTTATGAAAATAAAAAACAGGAGAACATTTGGTTGAACCATATGAGACTGCCAACATTTGATTATTTTGGACCTAAGAAAAACAATTTCATATTGTTCAATCTAATCTAAGTATCTATCATCTATGAACTGTGATTGTATAATCTATGGGCCATTCACCCTCTGGAATTTCTAGGCAGCCATTAAAAATATTTGGAAGAAGACAATGACATAGAAAGGTGACAGAGAAAGATAAAGTGTTATATGAAAAGAACCAGGTACAAAACAGGATAAAAATGTTTGATTTCACTAAGAAAAAGCCACCAAAAAAGATCTGAATTGATTATTCACCAAAATGTTGATAGCAGCAAGCCTGAACGATGGGTTTGGGGGTGATTTCCATGTCCTTTCTAATTTCCCATCTCTTGTATATTAAACATGTACCATGTCCAAAGGGAGAAAAAAGAACAATAAAAAATAATCTGAAGGTCTTTGATCTCATACTTTTCTCTCAAAAGAATTTGTCATCCCCTCACCCTGAGAGAGGGGTAGGCACATCCATTTTTGTTTATTTATTATTTATTTATTTAATATTTATTCTGGCTGCTTTGGGTCTTCGTTGCTTTGCACTGGCTTTCTCTAATCTTCCTAGATCAGAGATCAAACCCCTGTCTCCTGCATTGGCAGGTGGATTCTTATCTGCTGCGTAGGCCACCAGGGAAGTCCGACACATACACTGTTACTATTCCTGTCCTTTCACAGATGGGACTCCCAGTTTCTAGCATCTGATCCTTTGCTGACCCTTCTTTTCCTCCAGTCACTTGTACCCCAAAACTTAGATCCTGCTGAAGAAAGTGCTTTCTCTACCACCCCTGTCTCCCACTCAGCACCCCCGCCCCCAGCCCCCACCCTCCAGATCCCCATGCCTGTCTTGGGGCTGGTCTTCAGGTACAGAGCACATACACCCCAGCATCGAGCCCAGAGAATGGAGAATCACTTTGCTGCCCCCCAAGGCAAGTGAAAACAGTGCTGTGTGGGTGACAGGCTTTGGTGGTGGGGGACGAGGAGGAAGTCTTGCCATCCGCCACCTTCCTTCTCCATCTTCATGCAGTTGAGACCCCAGCAATCCTGAGGTGCCAGTTTTTCCTTTGCCTTTTAAAATGTTTTTAGAATTAAGAGGGTTTTTTTTAATTCCAAAACCTACAAAGATTAAGAATCACCTATATCGCCCCCCAAATTAACAACTCAACATATTATCAGATTGGCTTTAAGCTTCTCTCTCTCTTTTTAAGTTAATTTTTATTGGAGTATCGTTGCTTTACAATGTTGTGTTAGTTTCTGCTGTACAGCAAAATGAATCAGCTATATGTTTACATATATCCCAGCTTTTCTGGATTTCCTTCCCATTTAAGTCACCACTGAATAGAGTTCCTATGCTCTACAGCAGGTTCTCACCAGTTATCTCATACATGGTATCAATAGTGTATACATGTCAATAACAATCTCCCAACTCATCCCACCACCCACTCTTTCCCCCTTGGTGTCCATTTGTTTGTCTCCATTTCTGTTTTGCAAATAAGATCATCTAAGCTTCTCTCTTCTATTAATATTTTAAAAACCTGAAATAACACTACAAAGATAGTCAGAACTCTCTGTTGGTCCCCTCCCCCATCTCCTCCGGGAATGTGCTGTGTTATCTTCTTTGGTCCATTGTTATACTTTGAGATATACAGGCATACATACACACACACTTTCAGGAACAATAGACAGAATTGTTTTATATTACTCAAATTTGCATAAATGTATCATACTATGCCATCTGCAACCTGGTTCTCTTTTCCCTTCTAACATCATGTTTTAAGCCTCTTTCGTGCTGATATGTAGTGATCAAGTTCATTTATTTTACTACCACAAGTAGTCCGTCCCAGCTGGGTGGGTCTGATGCCTTGGCATGGTACTCTCTGGGGCACAGGTAATACCAAGGCTTTCCCTGACTTCAAAGGTTCTGCTAATTTGGAGAGACTTAGTTAGTCACAGGGAGTCTCCCCAGCCCTCATCTTTCTAGTCCATAAAACCTTTCAAACTTGCCCAGCCCCTCGTCTTTTCTCCAGCTCCAACAGATGCCAAGATCACCAGGCCCCACCCCACTCCTCTGTCTGATCTGTGAGTATCTCTTGGCCTTTTTAGTTTCCCCATCCTGATTTCAAGAAATGAGGGAATTAAGATCCTTCACAAATTCTGCTTTCCCCTTGAATGCCATGCCGTCAGGTGGTGGGCATCCTGAGAAGTCAGTGTTTCCTCAGATTTGTGTTGCCAGGCTAACCTGGCCACATCTGGCTCTGTCGGCTGGTAACCCAACCCTCTCCGAGTCAGGTTCCTTGTCTGCAGAATGGGGACAGTAATACTCAACTCACCAGCCTGCTAAGACAGTTAGAGGGGAAATATATGAAACACAATTGGCAGGCTCCTGGCACGTTGCAGGCAGAAGAAAAAAGGTTTCTGTCTCTGCCCTTTTTGTGTCTCTTCTCAGACCAGCAGTCACAGAGGTCTCTCAAAACGTAAATCAGACCTCATTACTCTGCTACTTATGTGAATCCCTGGGTTAGGCCAAGAAGGCTTTGCAGTATGCATCTTGGGCTCCTGGTTTGCTTGCTCTGGGGAAAGCCAGACACCAGCCCCTGCAGACTCTCAAGTAGCCCTATAGAGAGCCCACGTGGGGAAAAACTGAGGCCTCCTGCTAACAGCCAATAGTAACCTCACTGGAAAACCCCAAGCTAGAACCACCCAGGCCAAGCCACTTGCAAATACCTGACCCACAGAGACAGTGAGAGACAATAAATGACTGTTGCTGTCTTGAGTCATTACATTTTATGGTGATTTGTGATGCAAGCAGCCTTAAGTAAATAATACAGAAATGAACTTATAATAACTTGTATTGTTAACCTCTATTCTAACGCTAGTACAGTACTTACTATGTGCTTGACCCTAATCCAAACCCTTTACGTCTCTGCAATTGAGTGCATATTTTATACTTACAGCACATTTCAGAGCAACCATCTCAAATGGAGACTATGAGTATCCCCATTTTACAGATAAGAAAATGAAGGCCCAGAACTTAGCTTAAATAACTTGCTAGGGAACAGCAGGGCTTGGAACATGCAGCTTGACAGTGACTCCGGTGGCTGTGCCTCACGCTGCATCCCGAACAAAGCCATAACCAGAACTGGGGTACCAAGCAGTGGGGAGTGTTCTCAGATTCACAGAGCCTGCTTTAAAGGAGGGAAGAGGAAGAAGAGAAAAGGAAAAGAGGCAACCCTCTTCTCTTCGCCCAGACTCCCCAGGTTTTACCCTTCTCCAAGATGGTTTTAACCATCTCCAATGCTGCCACTTACTCTGGTCTGACTCACCTCCACTGAATAAGTGAAAAACGTTACTAAAACATTGCGCAGTGTTTTAAAGTTCTTGTCACATCTTCTTAGTTAGGGTTCGAATCCCTGGCGATGACCAGTTTCTCCTCTGCACAAGTATGCAAACCTCATTCTTGCTTCTTCAAAGTGGCCAATATTTTTAATGCATATCTTTCAAGTGGAGCAAAACTGCTCAAAGAAGGCAGCTTTGTGGATGTAGGATCAGTTAACACAATGCACATTTCTACAGTCCCCTTCCTTGCCCTTTACAGACATGGCTAATCAACTGCCTCTTTCCTACTCAGTCTGGAAGCAGCTTCAGAATCCTCCCCACAGTGCTCCAGGATGCCACTTCCACAGGTTCTGAGTTACCAAGTAGAGCTGAGACCTATTTGTCATTCTGGCTCTAACAGGACAAAGACGAAACACCAAAAGCAACAGACTGGAACTAATCCCTCTGGTTTCCGAAGGAGTGAAAGGCTCCCTGCCTCCACTGCTCTTACCCCGCCTCCAAAACCCATTTTCATCACAGCGAGAGCTCAGAAGGGATTTTTAAAAAGAGAAGACACGGCAAGAAACATTGACCTTGGTTTTAATGATGGTATAAAGATGAGGGTCCAGGCTGGGAGGTGTCCGTGCCCAAAGATGATGGTGAATTGGGAACTAAAGACTCAGCAGCAGCTGGACCAGAAGGGACACATCCTGAAGTCAAGGTAAACTAGGAATGTAGCCATGTCCTTTACACATAACCTTCTGCTGACAATCTCCTAGCACTTCAGTAAGGAGTCATGAACACATGTAATGAGAAGCGTGGTCCAAAGAAACAGAATACAAGCCACATAAAGTAAAAAGAAACAGGTACAATTAATCTTAATAATATATTTTATTTAGCCCATTATATCCAAATATTAGCATTTCAACACATAATACAAAAAATACGAGTGAGGTATTTTCTTTTTTTGTTTTTGGTACTAAGTCTCTGAAATCCAGAGTGTATGTTAAACTTACAGCACGTTTCAATTTAGATACTAAACTTTCACCAGAAATACTTTATCTATATTGAGATTTCATAAAATTTACAGCTGAAAATGTGGATTCCCTATACTGAAATGCTTCTAAACACTCCTAGACATTTTCCAATAGCTGAAATGAGTGTCTGCTTTTATATTTAGATCAATTAAAATTAAAGAACATTTAAAATCTAATTTTTCCACATTTCGAGCATGCAATAGCCACATGGCTACTCTAATGGTTCGCACAGGTCTGCACCCTGCAGGGCTCTCCCTACCTGTGGGCCGCTGTCATCTCCCATCAGCACCCCTGTGACTATGCTCAGGGAACTTGGCCTGGCTCTTCTGAATACTCTTGCTCAAGCTGGGCCTCACAACAGGTTTCATTTTCTGATCAGGCTCTTTATTACTCTCTCTGCTTGGCTTGCCAAGCAGCTTTGTCCCTATACAGGCTTTCAGATCTCCCAGGCCCCACCCTGGCTCTGAACCCCAGCCCAGGTGTGGATCAGGGACCCTGCTTGACTGGAAGGGCAGTCTAGGTGATGCCGTGTTCTCTGCTTTGCAAAAAACCAGGAGTGGGGGTACATCCCAAATTGCAAGTTCATTTCTGCTCAGTGTTTTAGAAGAAGGCCCTTGTCGTTTCCCTGCTCCTATAAGGTGGCACCAAGCCTGTGCTAAAGCTTTACTGTAGGCAGCTCTGCTCTCTACCTGGAACCACTCTTGGCTTATGACTCCAAAAGGCCCATGGCCTTCCCTGGGCCCTGCAGTATGTGTGCTCTGTCCCTTGGTTCCTTTTCTTCCTTTTCTTCCTCTGGACTCATGGGTTGTTTGGCTGTCGTTCAGTCCTATTACTTTATCCCTTCAAGGCACCAACACCAAAGCAGACATCACTAATCGATCACAGGTTCTTTCTCCCTAAGTCTCAGGCTGGGCTCCACCCCAAACCCTGGCATGATGCCTCTAGCCTCCCACACTCTTCCCAGCTTCCCCCAAGCACCCAGTAAGGGATTTCACAGGAAGGGCAAAAGATGGCTTCCAAGCCAAGAATCTGGTCACAGACTTGTGAGGTGCCAGAAGCTAAGGGCCCTGGAAGTGACTTGGCAACTTTGGAAGGCAACACGCACTCCCTCTGGCAGTGGCATCAAGGCCAACCCCCTTGAAATGAAAGACCTTGAAATGTCAGAAGCTCTCCCCAACAGTTGGTTTAAAGAAGCTAAAAGCCAGAGCCACTGTGAGAAGATAAAGGGATGGAAACCTGAAGTCGGAAAAGCAGCGTCTAAATGGACATGACTGACAGGGGTCTTGGACTGTGGGTGACCTGAACCACGAAAACAGAGCGCCTGCAGGTTGCCGGGCACATGGAGCTGCATCACACCTGGGCACTGGGGAAGCACCGAACATCAGGGCACGCAGCCCCGGGCCCCGGCAGAGCCCACTTCCAGAAAGCAACACCTTCATCCACCTCCTGCCTGGAAAAAAAAAAAAAGCCGTGTGGGCTCGTTGATTCTGCCAGGGCTCAGGTCTCTACCCTCCATGTCTGAGGGAAGGCTCTGGATGCTTCAGCCTCCAGGATCTGTTTGTACAGAAGTGGGCAGGAAAATGCAAGAATTCCAAGTTCCCGCATTGCCAGAAAACATCCTCTCCAGAGTCCCAATGCACCTGAAGAGAACACGATGAACCAGACGAAGAAACAAACGGGTGTCTGATCAGGTACCACTGCACAGCGGAATTCTCCTTCCCATACACAACTCTCCCCCAGAGCCCTCCCCCGTCCACCCCCAATCCAATATTTCAACAAGGGCCCCATTATCTTTTGTTTTTTAAATCTCTTCAGGCACTAGCACCTTCTGTTCCCCCGCACCAGCCTCACCACGCACACATACGCCTACACACACACACACACACACACACACACACTCAGGACACACAAGTACCTCACTGATCTCACATTGTAGGGAAATGAAGTGTTCCAGCCACAGCACATCTTTCAAAAAACCTAGGTTTACCTCTTTAAGAACTAATACTTACTAATATATTTGACCACACTGCTGGAAATTTTTCTGAACTGAATGACATAAGCTCCCTGACATCCCAAGCCGGTACACTGAATGTAATTGATCACTTCCTGATGACTCAGGGACAAGTTTCCGAGCCCATCTTTGCCATGGTCTAGAGGGCCTAATGAGCTGGACTTTCACCTCGGGCCACTTTCCGCCTTGCTTACCCTGCAGACATACTGCCCTGGGCTTTGGCTGTCTGGAACACTCGCTCCTGCGATGTCTGCCTGGCTTACTCTTTCCATTCATGCTGTAGCTATAGCTCAAACACCATCTTATCCAGCAGGCCTTTCCTGGCCATCCTTCTCTCATCTTTCTCTCCCCCTTTGCCACTTTATTTTATTGTTACAGTATTTCCCATCACCTAACACATAGTAAGGACTTCCCTGGTGGCTCAGATAGTAAAGCGTCTGTCTACAATGCGGCAGACCTGGGTCGGGAAGATCCCCTGGAGAAAGAAATGGCAACCCAACCCACTCCAGTACTCTTGCCTAGAAAATCCCATGGACGGAGGAGGCCGGTGCAGGCTACTGTTCATGGGGTCGCAAAGAGTCGGACACGACTGAGTGACTTCACTTTCTTTTCTAACACATAGTATATTTATCTGTTTATGGTCTGTCTCCTCCACTAGGATATAAGCTCCTTTAGAGCAGGGACCTTGCCTGTTTTGCTTTTCCCAGAGCCTGTAACCGTCCTGGCACACAGTACATGCCCAGTAAATAATTGTCCAGTGAAGGAATAAATGATGCCTGCAGCGTTTCTGACCAGTGAGCACCTGGTCAGAAGGGGGAAGGGGATGGCTTCATCTTCACACAGCTGGTTGGTCCTTTGCAGTCAACTGTCACTTCTCAGTGTATCAGCAGCACCTAACAAGGCCCCAGCTTGCTTGCTCTAATCTGCTGTATACGTAACCTATGAAAGCTGAAGGTTACCAAGAGACAGACAACCTTCTGAACTCCTTAAACTGATTTTTACAAACAATGTGGGTTTCTAGGCTGTGGCCAAATTCCAAGCCTGTCTTCTGAATAAAGTCCAAGAGCTTGAAGCTATGAATTCTTTGCTCGGGGGTCTTTGCAGCCTCATTACGCATTGTTGAGAGTCTGAAGTCCACCCAGAGACATTCCTGCAGAAGTGTCTGTGTGCCTCCTGGACACACACATGAATAACACAGGCTTCTCCTTTGCAGAAGGCAAGCTGTGCCATCCCATCAGTGTTTTGAGAGAAGAGAACACGATGGGTTTGGTCCAGTTTATTCCTTGTGAGAACTGGTTTCACGCTCTTCTCAACACAAGTGGCCTGGTTTTTGTATGCCTCACCCTCTGGCCTTATTCTTTTTAATGCCAGCACCATCAGATCATGAGTCCTGGCTTGGGGCCACCTCAGTCTGGCAGGAACGATCAATAGGGTCAAAGATGGTTTGAGCTGAGAGCGACCTCAGAAATCCCGTAGTTCAAGTCTCATCTGACAGATGAGGAAACTAAGGGCTCAGAGATTGGAAGTGACTCACCTAAGGACACACAGCCCCCTGGAAGCAGAGCTGAGCCTAGGAGAGAAGGTCATCTGTCCTTTTTCTGCATCTTCTCTCCATCCCCTCACCCTCTCATCCCTGGCAACCAACATCTGCTTCCATCCTGGGCCATCCTGTTCTGCCTGGACCTGACCCGGCTATGGCCCAGGGGA
>SJYQ01095473.1:0-45691 GCA_006410935.1 Redunca redunca
TCATCGGAGCCCTGGCTTGGTCCCTCCTTGTGGGGTGCCTCCCATTGGATACCAGGACCCACAGTGATATTACTAAGAGAAACTGTGAAGGAGCTGATGGGTAATAAAGAAACTTACAGGTTCCCCCAAGCCCACGGGACCCTTAGCCATGCAAGGACGTGAGAAAGGGAGGCAGGATCAAGGAGAAGGAAGAGAGCAGCCTGGGTCCAGTCCTGCCTCTTACTAGCTGGTGGCTATGGCAAGGCACAGAATTCTCTTCTAAGCCTCATTTTCCCCATCTGTAAAAGGGGTATAACAGGAACTAGCTCACATGGTGGTCAGAAGGATGAAATTACTTTATTCCTGTGAAGTACTTAGGCCAGCACATAAATAGTAAGTACTATATGTGTTAGCAAAACAGAAGAGGCAACAGAAATGCAGAAGGAGGAGGAGGCTGGGCACGGAGGCCAGACTGCCTGGCTCTGCTCTGGAACAGGGAGCAGAGTCTTAGCTGTGATGTGAAAGGTAGAGAACACCATTATCCACCGATCTTCTTCCCCTGATCGGGGCTCAGGTGAATGTAAGTTCTTACATCACTGACCCTGGTCTCTGGCCGCATCTTCATTCATAGGTGGGATGTGACGACATGCATGTGGTTGACGATGGGTGGCTCTGACTCCGTTTCTTGAAACAAATTACTACCCACCGGAAAACAGAAATGAATAAATCCTGTCAGAATCTTTTCAAATGCTAAAAAAGCACTGTGCTGCTATTCCTGTTCTTGAAATTGACTTGCTCTCTTCAGCAGCCAACCTTTCAGGACCAAATCATTGGAAGATCATAATGGCATGAAGGAAAACAGCCATTGCCACCACCTGAGCATCCTAACAAGCTAACCAGGCCCAGAGCTGGGGCTTTGCATGCATTTCCTGTCTGATGCTCACCATAATGCCCAGGACGGCCACATCACCATTATCCCCAGGTGACAGATCAGAAAGCTGAAGCTCATGGAGCTGAAGTAACTGGAACTCAAGTTCTAAGCTCAGATGTGAACCCAGGCTGACCAGACACCACCACACTGCATTATGCTGCTACGAGCAGCCTTGGGAATCACCTCTCCCCGCGCCTCTGACCTACAGATCAGCAGACATCAGGCAGATTGGCAATGCCACCTGCTGAGCTGGAGAAATGCCTGCAACCAAAACTCTCAACTCTGGGTCCAGACTTCTGTCCACCACCCTCCCTTCACTCTTTGTCCTCTGATAGCTTCATCGGCTAAATTGTGAGAAATAAACAGAAAACAACATAAAACACAGGGAAAATTAAGAAGGTCGGGTGGAGCAGGAACCACAGCAGTGTGGCTGGAAAGGCGACTTCCAATTCAGTCAAGTCCAAGAATTTCACGGTCGAGCCGAGCAGGGATGTCCACCAGGGGGCGGTATGAATCTGTTAAGTGATAAGAGCCTCCATCCAAAGTCATAGGGATGTCCACAACTTAACAAGTGTTTTCCAAAGATGGGGCCCCCGTGAGTACCACTGGGACACATGAGGTAACTACAAAAGGCACACAGATGAACTCGTAAAAAATATATAATAATTATGCATCTTCTAAGAAAGTTTTGTTCTCTTTTAAATACACTCGACAAATGAAGAATTTGCTTTCTGCCTGGAGCATCAATATTTTCTTGGATAGAAAGTGAGAAGTTCTTTGGTTCTTTAGCTTCCAAATACAGCTTCTAAAAGAAGAAAATGAAGAAACAGATTATGTCATAAGTTCTTCTGGTTCTGTTAGGGCTAAGTGTCTGCTGATCGGGATGTCCAGCTGCAGGTCCTTAGCAGGTCATGTAGCCCCATGGCTGCTGCTAACCAGAGTACACTCAAGACCAGTGACTCTGTAAGGCGAGAGAGATGGAGAACCCACGTGGTTGCTCTGCAGCTTCTAGAATATGAAACTAGGCAGAGAGGCATAAAGGAAAACACATCTTCCAAGAGCCTCACATTTTCCCTGGCAATTTCAGGTCATGAAATGCTTGTCCCTTGGGAGCAGGCCACCATGTCACACAACTCCTGGGTCACAATTTCCCATCGCAGTCTTCATGAACTGAGGTGTCCCTTTACCCCAGAGTTGTGTAAAGCCCAGCCATACTTGGCGGCCCTGATTATAAGCATTCATTCATCCATACATTCATTCATTAAACAGTATTTCTGAGAAACTGCTTTTTGTCAGATGCTATGGCTGGCCCTGCTCTTAAAAAACATAGAGCCAAAAGTGCTAAGTGTCAGGGGTGAGAGCATGGGGGAAAGAGGGGACACAATTTTGAATTGAGTTAATGAATCCCATTTTGAGAAACCAAACTGTCCCATTTCACAGATGAGGAAACTGAGACCTTTAGAAGCAATCTGCACACTGACAATGACACACCAAGAAAACAAGCACCCTGGCTCCTCCCCATGCTGTGGCCTCTGACCCAGGCTACCCTCCCCTGACCCACAGTGGGTCAGGAACCTGCTGGAAAAAGCCAAGATCAATGCTCCCATTTCGCAGAAAAGCAAATTAAGGCACCCAGAAGACAACCTGGACAGGTTATCAAGATCAATATCCATCCAACTCTGAAAAATTTCTCAAGAAAGACATCTTCCAGTTCTGAGAAGTCTTTTCTGGATGTGAACCATAAAGACACTGAATTTGGATTCTCCCTGGCATCCAGCACCAGCTGACCCACCTTTACAAATGCCTCCCCTAAGAAGGGCCCCACTCATGCAGATCCCCGCCACCTACACGGCTCCTCTCCCCAGTCCTACTCTGACAGATTTTCTGCTCCACATTCAACCAAGAAAACTCTTTTGCGTCAATGCCCCGGACCATTTATGGTCAGAAGGGCGAGACGCTAACTCCAAGCACTTCAGTTTGGGTGCCTTTCAGTTGCTACAACAGGAAGAGAAAAAAAGAAGAGGAAGAAAGATGAATGAGGAAAAGCCACTGGAGAGGAGGGAAGATGATGAAGATGAAGGAAAGGAAGAGGTGCAGGAAGGGGGAGAAGACCAGAGGAGGAGCAAGAGAAGGGAGAGGGAGTGGAAACTGAAGTTTAATGCAACTTCTACAACATCCCCCAGTTAGAAGGAAAGCCATTATGACTTAGAGACAAATCTTAGCTAAGAACCAAAAAGAAAAAAAAAGAAGCTTAACTCTGAACGAATGTCAGAAGCAGGGCAAGACCACAGAGATCTCTATGGGAATCTCAGCTTCCAACCCATGCACACCTTTCCATTAAATATCTCCCCCCCAAAACCCCAAAACACCTGCTTTCTTTAATGTTACTTAAAAACTCTAAACAGATTATATATCATTACTAAAAACAAACCAAGGCTATGGAAAGTTGAGATCAAAATTACTTTTTCTTAAAAGGTAAATTGAGCCTTGATTTTATTCACATGCTACCAATCTGCTTGCCTGCCCCAGCTTTCCTCTCTTAGGTCAAAGCTGCTGCTGCTGCTGCTGCTGCTGTTAAGTCGCTTCAGTCGTGGCCGACTCTGTGTGACCCCAGAGACGGCAGCCCACCAGGCTCCCCCATCCCTGGGATTCTCCAGGCAAGAACCCTGGAGTGGGTTGCCATTTCCTTTTCCAGTGCATGAAAGTGAAAAGTGAAAGGGAAGTCACTCAGTCATGTCTGACTCTGAGCGACCCCATGGACTGCAGCCTACCAGGCTCCTCCATCCATGGGATTTTCCAGGCGAGAGTACTGGAGTGGCCAAAATGGATTAAAGATCTAAATGTAAGACCAGAAACTATAAAACTCCTAGAGGAGAACATAGGCAAAACACTCTCCGACATAAATCACAGCAGGATCCTTCCTCTATGATCCACCCCCCAGAATTCTGGAAATTAAAGCAAAAATAAACAAATGGGATCTAATTAAAATTAAAAGCTTCTGCACAACCAAGGAAAATATAAGCAAAGTGAAAAGACAGCCTTCTGAATGGGAGAAAATAATAGCAAATGAAGCAACTGACAAACAACTAATTTCAAAAATATACAAGCAACTTATGCAGCTCAATTCCAGAAAAATAAATGACCCAATCAAAAAATGGGCCAAAGACCTAAATAGACATTTCTCCAAAGAAGACATACGATGGCTAACAAACACATGAAAACATGCTCAACATCACTCATTATCAGAGAAATGCAAATCAAAACCACAATGAGGTACCACTTCACACCAGTCAGAATGGCTGTGATCCAGAAGTCTGCAAGCAATAAATGATGGAGAGGGTATGGAGAAAAGGGAACCCTTTTACATTGTTGGTGGGAATGCAAACTAGTACAGCCACTGTGGAGAACAGTGTGGAGTTTCTTTAAAAAATTGCAAATAGAACTGCCTTATGACCCAGCAATCCCACTGCTGGGCATACACACCGAGGAAACCAGAATAGAAAGAGACACGTGTACCCCAATGTTCATCGCAGCACTGTTTATAATAGCCAGAACATGGAAACAACCTAGATGTCCATCAGCAGATGAATGGATAAGCAAGCTGTGGTACATATACACAATGGAGTATTACTCAGCCATTAAAAAGAATACATTTGAATCAGTTCTAAGGAGATGGATGGAACTGGAGCCGATTATACAGAGTGAAGTAAGCCAGAAAGAAAAACACCAATACAGTATACTAATGCATATAGATGGAATTTAGAAAGATGGGGATGATGACCCTGTATGCGAGACAACAAAAGAGACTCAGATCTATAGAGTGAACTTTTGGACTCTGGGGGAGAGGGAGAGGGTGGGATGAGATGGGAGAATGGCATTGAAACATGTATACTATCATGTAAGAAACGAATCGCCAGTCTATGTCCGATGCGGGATGCAGGATGCTTGGGGCTGGTGCATGGAGAGGACCCAGAGAAATGTTATAGGGTGGGAGGTGGGAGGGGATTCATGTTTGGGAACGCATGTACACTCGTGGTGAATTCATGTCAATGTTTGGCAAAACCAATACAGTATTGTAAAGTAAACTAAAGTTAAAATAAAAAATAAAATAAAATAAAAAAATAAAAATAAATAAATAAATAAAAAAGTCTCCAAACATTAAAAAAAAAAAAAAAAAAAGAGTACTGGAGTGGGGTGCCATTGCCTTCTCCATCTTAGGTCAATAGTGGCAGCTAAAACATCACCAAGATTCATTCCAACATCGAGGCTGTTGCATGCCACTTTTTTATGTTGACAAAAAAGGGGAAATAATGTACAACAAATGCTGACTTGTTTTCAGAAAGTGAGAGAGAATATTTACCTCACCACCCAAAGTCAATTTGAGGCGGGTATATGTTGTCTTTGCCACTAAGTCAAGCTTAAGTTCCAGTAATACCTCTGGGAGATCTGGCAAAGAATGAATGCTGCTGAGAAAGGGGCTCCTTATAGAGTTTCAAATGTGCTCTTCAGCCACAATATTAGAAAAAATGTGTTCAGTTGGCCCTTCATATACATAAGTTTTGCGTCTACAGATTCAACCAACCGAAGATTGAAAGAAAATTTTGAATTCTAGAAAGATCCAAAAAGCAAAACTTGAATCTGTCACACACTAGCAACCCTCCTCATAGCTTTTACATTGTGTTAGATACTGTAGCTAGTCTAGAGATTATTTAAAAGATGACTTATGGGAGGATGTGCATAGGTTATATGCCAATATTATGCCATTTTATATAAGGGACTTGACCACCTGGGCATTTTGATATCAGGCAGGGATCCTGGAACAAACATCTTGGAGGTATCAAGGCACAACTGTATAAACTGAAAGTCAAGTTTGAAAAAGTCTTTCCCTGGGTATTCCAAAAACAGGGTGACTGTGACTTTCATTAATTTCGTCGAGGTTAATCCCTTTGGCAAAAAAAATGAATCCTGATGTTCTGCGATTAGGGCTCAAATCTTTACACAAAAAAGGTAATCGATAACCTGATGTTTTAACAAACTCTTTTTCACCAGCTGGCTACCTGAACAGCCAGTCTGAAGCTGCCCTCACAGAATTTTCCACTCAGATACTGGGCACTGTTTAGACATCCTAAAATACAAATCTTCCCTTGGATTTTTGTCCCAGATGCTGATCTTGAACCTAGCACTGCTAAAATGGCATCAACAGACGCCAAATCTTATTTATTTTTCCTAGCTAAGCTCATTACCTCAAAGAATTCTGGCAATGCTTCAGAGAGACTCTCACTGTAAGGGGTGTCTCCAGTGCTAAGGACCACAGCACAGCATTCATAAACAAGCAACAAGAACCATTTCCCTTTACTGGTGATGAATTAACCTGAAATGTTACTTCCTCTGTGAAGTCCTCTTTTCAGCCTTTGACCATTAAAATCAGACAAAACAATACCCTGGAATTCATTTGTAATTTTTTTCTCCAAATTAAGAAACGCTCTGGCAACACTCAGGATTCATGGTTTTCATGATTCTCTTCAACAACATTAAGTTCCTGTCATTCTCTGTTTAGACTTTTAAAAAACTATCTCAGTTGTTTATAAGCTAGGTAAATTCCTGATTCTATACTCTAGCACAATAGCAGAAGAGAACTGTACCCTATTAAAAAAAAAAAAGGGAAGAAAAAATTCCATCCAGACCTGTTAAAGGTTTGTTTGAGGAACTCAAATAAAGCTGAGCTGCTAATGGCTGGTCTCAGCAGCCTCTCCCACTCGAATAGAACACTGGTTCAACATAACAGAAAGCAGTTGAAAAGCGATTTTAATTATCTGTACTTTGCTGTACTGTTTAATTTATAAAAATAGTATATTATGTCAAGAGGACACAAGAGCTAACCTGAAAGAGCTCCCACCAGCCAAACCTGGAACAACTGGGACAATAAAAGAAGTAGCTGTAACATTTTACTATAAACCAACAAATAAATACAATGTCCACAAGCCCAAACTCATATTTAAAAAGACTGAATAAATAAATAAATGGGAGAGAAGTGATGACCCTTCCTTTCAGAAGAACTCCAGTTGACAAATGGAGAAGGAATGGGGGGGACAGAAGGCCCCCATCAGAGCACTGCAACAGAAATAGTGGCTGCAAGGCCCACAAGGGATACGAAGGCTAGCGAGTGAAAGATGAAGGAGAGACAGGGCATTCGAGAACCTCGGAGAACACCCCCACACACAACTGTTTACTATTCACTCTTGAGAGTCCCTTGGACCGCAAGGAGATCCGACCAGTCCATTCTGAAGGAGATCAGCCCTGGGATTTCTTTGGAAGGACTGATGCTGAAGCTGAAACTCCAGCACTTTGGCCACCTCAGCGAAGAGTTGACTCACTGGAAAAGACTGTGATGCTGGGAGGGATTGGGGGCAGGAGGAGAAGGGGACGACAGAGGATGAGATGGCTGGATGGCATCACGGACACGATGGACGTGAGTCTGACTGAACTCCGGGAGATGGTGATGGACAGGGAGGCCTGGCGTGCTGCGATTCATGGGGTCGCAGAGTCAGACCCGACTGAGCGACTGAACTGAACTGAAGGGAGAAACAGCAAGCTTGCAGTGGAGAAGTGGCAGACAGTACGTACCAAGGCGAGCTTCAGCGGGAACAGACACACCTGCATCGTGCACCCCGGCAGGAGGCACCGGAAGGGCACTCAGCTCTGCGGCCTTCTCTACCCAAACCCATCACCACCATCTGTCTAACACGAGGAGACAGCAAGCCTAAACTGAGGGATGCTCTAGGCAATGCCTGACTAGCGCTTTCCAACGTGGTCAAGGTCACAGGAGACTGTTAGAGGCTGAGGACCGGAGGCAGTGCATGACCCCAGATGGGGTCCTGGATCAGAATAAGCATTTAGCAGGAAAATGGGGGAAATCTGAGTCCCTGTGTTCTCCTTAGCAGCCTTGCTGCAGGATTAATGCTTAGTTTTGATAAATGTACCATGTTAACATCATAGGAGGCTGAGTGGTGGGTGTATGAGAACTCTCTTTGTAACTCTCCTGTAAGTCTACAGCTATTTCACCAGTAAAACAAGAATTAAAAAGAAGAAAAAGGTAGAACATGGTATTATAAAAAGTCAAACCAAATAGGAGGTTGAAAGAAAAACTTCACCCACCCCCTAAACCCAGTTCACCCCTTGAAGTAACCTGTTTGGTACTGACTTTAATGGTTCCTTTTACTCATTAAAAAAAATATAGAAACATAAATATAGATATAGATATAAATTTATTAAGGTTTTCCCTTTGCTTTTTATTTGATTGTGTTAAAATAATGGATTGTTGTGAAAAGGTGAATATTTACTGATTTAACCTTTACAGAAATCTCTTTAAAAGCCTCCAGAAGGACATTCTGTTGTATGGTGCCCATCAAAACATGGGGGAAGCCTTCTTCACCCTGATTTATTTCTGAAGCTCTTATAGCTCCTGTTTAGAAACCTTTTCTCTTACCTAGACAAAATAATAATTTGAAAAGATGCGTGCACTCCTATGGTTACAGCAGCACTATTTATAACAGCCAAGACACAGAAGCACCCTAAATATCCATAGACGGATGAATGGACAGAGAAGATGAAATACCACTCGGGCATAAAAAGACGCAGTAATGCCATTTGCACCAACTTGTATGGATCTAGAAATGATCGTACTAAGTGAAGTAAGTAAAAAAGAGAAAAAGAAATACCACACGATATCACTTACATTGTGGAATGGAAAATACGATACAAATGGACATATCTATGAGACAGGAACAGACTCACAAACATAGAAAGCAGACCTGTGGTTGCCAAAGGAGAGGAAAGGTGGCCGGGATGGTGGGGAGTGGGAATTGCGGGTTACCAGATGCAAACTATTATACAGAATAATAAACAAGATTCTACTGTATAGCATGGGGAACTATATTCAACACCCTGTGATAAACCAAAATGGAAAAGAATACACACACACACACTTATATATAACTGAATCACTTTACAGCAGAAATTAACACATTGTAAGTCAACTATACTTCAGTAAAAGTATAGACCTTCTGTCTATCTCTTCACCGTACCCTTATATCCAAGTTTCTGACCCACAGTGATTTCCTTCCTAGTCTACTCACCTCAACCCACCACCTCGGCCCAGTAATTCTTCTCTGTTTATGCCCCTCTTCCACGGCTACTTCCCCTTTAAAAGGAAGCAAGTTACACTTCCTGGCTCCTGCAGATGCCCCAGTTCACAAGCTCCATCACCAGAGTCCAAAGCAAGCAGCATAGGATACTTTGAGGTGGCAGGGAAGTTGTGACTTTATCCGTATCTTGGCTCCCACCACACAATGCTTGACTGAAACGCTTTTCAAGTCAAGTGGGCTATATGGTGGCATTACCCAGGATTTTTAGGTATAATCCATCCTGAAGAAGTTATATTCTACCCTTTGCAATAAACATGGATCCACACTTGATACAAGCCTCAGAAGTGCAGGGGGAAGGGGTGCTTGTTGCTGTAGTCAGCAGGCAGCACCCCCAGAGAAGAAGGGAGGGAGGCAACAGCAAGAAGAGGGCTGGCTGCACTCGGGTGACGAGTGGTGTCAGCGATGGCCTGTGGGGGGCAGGGCGGCCCCAGGAATCCAGCTACCCCTGGACCCATTTCCGTCCCTCTCCCTGCACAGAGAGAGCTGCAGCAGACTTTGATCCCATCTCACTATTTAACGGAATTTAAAGGCAGATCTGTGCATCCTTATTCTGATTTCTTTGGGGAAGAAACAGGGGAGATTCTAACTCCTGAGAGGATGTGATTAAAATAATTGATTTTGACACTCTATTATAGCAACTGTCAGAAAAAAATTTTTTATCTTTATTTGACACCAGCCTGTCTTGGCACTGAATCTCAATCTTTCTACTTACTTGCTGTGTGATCCTGGGAATTACTTCCCCTCTCTGTAGAGCCTACAGCCCTCATTTGTAAAAAGATAATACTATTATCCACGTAACATGGTTGCTGTTAGGGTTAAAGAGCTAATGTAGGTAAAGTACCTACACTAGAGGTATTTAAAAAGCCTCCATCTTAAAAGGATAACACAAACTACTTATTGAAATTAAATGGGGGATGGACAGATAAATAGATGTATACATATATATATATATATATATTTGGCATTTAGAGATATTTTGGTGATCTGACAAGCTCATGTATATGAAAGTGCTTACCAATCCAATTTTACTAGAAAAACAAGCAGACACTGTACTGTATCTCGAAGCTTCCACAGATGCTAAGCAGTGGCTACAGAAAATGGCAGGAGAGGCTAGGCTGCCCTTAGGGCACACCCACAGCAATCTGGGGATTAACCATGCCAGTCCTCTCTCAATGCCATTCATGACCTACGACCTTGGTGACTGGCTACTGTTCCTTGATAACCCACCACCAAGTGCTGGGACTCGAGTTTAGGGCCTGAAGTGATTGTTCATGGAGTCAGGGTATTTCCTTGGCTGTGGATGTGAAAGGAGGACTCACTGGGGCCCAGTGCTGCAGGGAGCTAACGTGGGCCTCCCGGGCCCCCCGCCCCTACTCACCATGCTTCGCAGACACAGGCAACGCTGCCAGGGCCTATCTCAGCTGCCACTCCTTGGAACCACTCTTTTACACTTAGCCCCCTATGGTGAAGTGTCACTTAACCTGGGAATTTTAGCTTTTAGAACATGACTCAGAATATGAAAGAGAGAACCAAAAGGTCCTTTGGCAAAGTCAAAGCTACTGGCAGCACCCAGTGCGTGCACCAAAGCCTGCTCGCAGCCATGACTCATAGTTGAGACAGAATTGTAACCAGGTTAGTTATCCGATAGCCCAGATCACAGAGGATTAGAAACAGTGACTTCAGAGGGGGCAGAAATTAGAGGCAGCCGACAATAACAAGGAGTGGCAGTTGAAAGTGAGGAAAGAAATGGAGAAGTCGTTAAATGCAGCCAAAAGCTTCAAACACCACAGCAATCCGGGGCCCAGTGATATCAGAAGCATCACGTCAAGGAGGGCAGGGCAGAAAGGAATGTGGAAAGGGGTGAAGGCCACCAGCGCAGGGCGAGGCCTCACTGAACACAAGAGTGAGCGGGATCTCAGGCTGCTCACGGCCTGAGAACCGACACACAACAAGCAGGACAGACGGAAAGCCAGGGCAGACCCCTAAGTCCCCGACCACCGACGGCAGCACCCTGACCCCTCTCCCACACTCAGGATACGACGGGAGGGGCAGAGGGCCTGGGGCAGCCCCAGAGGGAAAAGCACGTGGGACAGAGAGATGACACCCCAACCAGACACCCCCGTGGCCTGGGAGTCAGCGCTTCAGCCTGATTCTCGGTGTTCCATGACCTGACAGGCAGTGGCTAGTAGACACAACCAACCCTGCTTGGGGCCCAGGGAGCCAGGAAGGACACTTTGGGGAGGGACAGGAGTGTCCCAGCAGGTCGGGAAGGGGATCCAGTCCCCTGGCTCACTTCTTTTACTGCGACTGATGGTGGCAGCAAAGCTCACGTCAACTTAAGGATATGCTTGTTTGGCTCCTCCTCGGCTAAGGAGTTAGAAGAACTGAGAGGCAAAGGGGAAAGCGGGGCAAGGGAGAGAGAAGGTCCAGCCGCAAAGCTGGCACCAGACCTGTGACGTCAGGTGCTAAGAAACCTACTCCTGCCTAGACTGCAGACTGAAGTAAGTCAACTCATTTAACTGCAAGTTAAACATGCAGCATTCCGAACGCTCAGTCTCCGGCGACATGGTGAATTTACCAAGCATCCTAAGTTAGAGGTACACAGAGTTGTATGATTACAGGTTGAGCTGCAGAGAAACTATTAATCATCAATAAGCAGACAGACTTATCAGAGAGTTAGTATCAATATTAACAGCTGGCACAAATCATTACAATGTGAAGATGAATGTAAACAGGGGATGGGAAGGAAATTTCCCCAAGCGAGAATAGAAATAATAAAATTCCATAGAAAAAACCCTTTGGCATCACCAGTTACCAAAGACATGTAAGTAGAAACTATGGTGTGTCACATGACATCAATTAAATAACCAAAAAGAGAAAATAACAATAATGCCCAATGATGGCAAGGTTGTAAGAAAACTGGTAGATTCAAATATTACTAGTGGCAGGGTATTTTGGAAAGTAATTTGGAAACATTTCTTGAGCCATAAAATTATTGGTACCCTATGGCCCAACGGTCACACTACATGGAATTTTTTCCAAAAGAATCCCAAAGTGCAATGTCCAAAGATACTAGAACAACAAAGAAAAATTCAAAAACAATCTAAACATACATGGTATGGAAACAGTTCAGTAAGTTATAACATGTGCACCTAATGGAATATTCCAGAGCCATTTAAGGTGACAACTGTGAGAATTATGTAACAACTTAGAAAATGTTTTTAATATACCTAGTGTGCAAAAAGAAAATGTACAGTTGACCCTGAAACATGGTTTGAACAGTTTGAATAGTTCTACAGTCTGAGGTCGGTTGAATCTAACACAGAGAAATTTGCATATACTGAGGGTCAACTATAAATTACAGTCAGATTTTTAACTGTGTGGAGGGTCAGTGCCCTGACTCCTGTGTTTTTCAAGGGTCAAATGTATAGAGGTAGGGTTACCATTATGGAAAATTTCTGTTTCTAGGGGTACAAAAATAAAAGAAGTTCAGAATAATGAAAAGTGCTGTTAACTCAGTAGGGTGGTAGGGGTTAGCTGATTGTTCAGAGTGAAAACTGTTTTAAGTGTTAGTTGCACAGTTGTGTCCAACTCTTTGTGACCCCATGGACTTTGCCCATCAGGTTCCTCTGTCCGTGGGATTTTCAGGCAGGAATACTGGAGTGGGTTGCCCTTCCCTTCTCCAGGGGATCTTCCCGACCCAAGGATTGAACCTGGGTGTCCCGCATTGCAGGCAGATTCTTTACCATCTGAGCCACCAGGGAAGCCTGAAAACTGCCTTAGGGGAAGTTAAATACAGAGGGTGCTTCTGGCCAGCACTGCACACACCCCACGTGCTTCTGTCTTCAAGCCCAGTTTTCCAACATGCCCGCATCCCTCTCCCCACACTGGTCAATCAGGGACTCAGGCTTTCCGCACCCAGAGGTTTGTTCACAAGAGAGAAGAGAAAACACCCGAGCCCCCCTCAGGGAAGAAGCCTGGAAGTCATAAGGTGACCCATACTCCCTGGGTTTCCACTTTATAACGCAGCTCCAAAGATGTGATCTCCTTCAAGACTCACAAGAATCACAGGAGGAGGTATAATTAGAGAATACTGTTTGAGTTAGAAACTGAGGCTCAGAGAGGTGAACCACCCTCTCCAGAGCTGCCTAGCACATAAGCAGCATAGATGGCAGAACCCAGGCCTGCTGACTCCAAAGCCCATGTTCTGTTGGCTAAACAGGGAGGTTACTGGCAGAAGCTTAACTGCCCTTGAAACCTTCATAACAAGAAGAAATTTGGATTCACCAAAAACCTCCCAAAGGAAAGAACACTGATTGTCCAGAGGTTTCTGAACTTGAGCTTGTGTCAGAATCGTGTGGAGGTGATCTAAATGTGGATCACCAGGACCTACCCTGGTCTGCGGAAGCCCAATAATCTGCATGTCTGACAAGCTTCCCAGCGATGCTCTGCTGCTTGTCCACAGACCAAACTCTGAGAACTGCTGGTGTGGAAATCTTGATAAGGGCTTCCGCTTAGAGGGGCACTTGGGGCAGCAGGGGAGAACCGATCTCCAGGAAAACCAAGGAGAAAAATGCATTCTCCCATTAAAGCAACTGGAACTATGCGGGCCTGGTGTTAGTGGTGTAGTGGGTTGGAGGGTGTGGAAATTGAGGGCATAAGTGGTTAAGTGTTGTGTGGGAACAGGGGTGAGACACATGGCCAGTGATGGCCAGAGGGACAGGCTGGCTGTCTGGATTCAGCCACCTGAAGATTAGGGAAGGGCTATCAACATCCAAGGCCGTGGTATCGGGGGACAAAGTGCCTGTGGGCAGTCAGCCGACATACAAATCAGATGAACCAAAGATGAGAGTGGCCTTTGGTGACCTCTACCACGTGCTGGTGTGAGATCACTGTCACGCATTTATGAATGCAGCATGAATGAACCGATCTCATTCAGTGACTGCACCCCCTCTAAGGTCAGGGAGGAGTCTGGGCATGGGGAGGTGAGGATGCTGAATCCAGCTGAACACCCTGAATCACAGTGGCTGGTGTGACGTCCAAGATCCCACCGCCAGAGATTAATGCTTTCAGGGAAGGCTCTGGCATCTTCCAGGATCCTCTGTTAAAATGTCCCTGGGAGGTTGACTCACCCATTAGCTCAACAAATATTTACAAAGTATCAGGCAGATGCTAGGCAATATAAAACCTTTAGACAGTCATGAGCTAATGCTTTAGTGGGTGTTAATCGGCGATCAGTCCATCTCATCTTCATGTAAAAAACTGGTCAGCAGAGTGAAGGAGTAGAGGGCTGAGGAGCAATCTGTGGCTTGGGATTTACGTTCTAGGGTCAGCAGGCTGGTGCCGTTATTCTGATGGTGGCTCCTGTCTGAGCAGCCAGCGTGGCCCAGAGCTCCTGATTCATGCCAAGTGTCAAGCCTGATGATGGAGGAGCGTGAGTACCAGTGGTGAGAATACAGTGGAGGGCAGGGAGTGGGGAGGGCGGGCAGCAGAGGGCACAGGAAAGGTGGAGACATGGGTGGCTGGGTGCTCCCGACCTCAGTCTGACAAGAGCTCCAAAGACATGCGTGTAGGACGAACTCCAGGGGAGTGGTGGGGAATTGGGGTTGATTCTTCTGGAAACCCACCCACGATATCCCAGAGGCCTCCACTGTGGAGAAAAGAGTGTTTGCCGTCGGTGTGAGAGGCGTCCTGCAAGTTTCATTGTGCTTGAAAGTATTCAAAAGCCAACCGAGGGAAGAGCACTAGACTTGGAGTCATGAGCCTCAACTTAAGACTCCAGGCTCTGCCATCTATGGGCTGGGAAAACTCAGTCCAGTCACTTCCTCTTTTGAGCCTCAATTTCCTCACTCATGAGAGAGGTGCTAACACCTACATCCTAGCCTCTGAGAGGCCTCTAACCCCAGTGGTTAGAGGCTCTGACTCCAGAGCTCCGCCACCGCCACGCACAAGCCACGTGACTCTGGGCCGGCTATCTAACTCCTCTGTGCCTCCATCAATACATTTGTAAAATGAGGCTAATTATCATTTCTAACAAGATTCCTTGTAAGAACTAAAGAAGATAATATGTGTGAAGCATCTACAACAACTTCTGGCATCTAGAAAATGCTATATAAGTGTTTATTTAAAAAATGACTGAACAGGATACTGAATTGCCAAACACATCACCTGCCACAACCTATGGATGGGGGATTTCTGAAGGGAATTTGCTGCAGGTGCAGGGACCAGGGGGTCCTTTCCAAGCCAAGTGGGGGGAGCCCCAGGGAACCATGTGGGTAGGCTAGGGGGTGCTGGCAGGATGAGCACAGGCAACTCATCCCCTTCTGACTGATCTCTGCTGAGCTGCAGAACCTCAAAGGCCACCCTGAGCATTAAAGAGTTCTGGTGGCACCAGACAGGAGGTCCTAGGAGGCTGGGGTTTATGCAAGGACAGGCTTAGTACTGGCCCCTCAGAGAAGCCTAAGGAGGCAGAGGCAGCCTGCAACAGAAAAGCAAGGAGAAGAGCCTGCATGCTTGGTGGGCCCAGTGCGCTGACCTGAGTTTTGTCCCCCACTCATAACTTCATATTATGAAGTCCTAATCCCCGGTGGGATTATCTGGAGTAAGGAGGCAATAAAGGTTAAATGAGGCCATAAGGGTGGGGCCCTGCTCTAAGAGGACCAGTGTCCTTTCAGCAGAGAGCTCACTGTCTCTTTTCCCCATGTGAGGACGCAGTGAGAAGGCAGCTGTCTGCAAGCCATGAAGAGCACCCCCATCGGAAACCCAAACAGCCTGCACCTTGATCTGGGAACTTAGTTCCAGTCTCCATAACTCTGAGAAATCAGTGTCTGTGTTAAACCGCCTACCTCTGGCACTGTGTTATGGCAGCCCAAGTGAAGGCACCCAGGATGCCAGCAAGTGCCCAGGCACCCACAGGTCTCTGGAGTCCTGTGGCTACCTCCAAAGTGCAGGAGCCCCCTCGGTGTGCACCGGGGCAGGACCAAAGTTCAGGCCAGGAGCGCAGCTGGTGAGGCCAGGACAGAGGCCCCCACCAGGCACTCTGCAGGGAGAGCAGGCTAGGGATCGGCCACTTGTGCGCCCGGAGGGATAGCCACAGACAGCGCTGGATGGGGCAAGGGCAGCACCTGGGGCTTCCCTCTTGAAAGGAGACACTCACTCCTCCGTCTTCTGCTATTGCCTGGTCTTGCTGTACATGTACCTCCAATCCCAAAGTTCCGGGACTCCCCGTGGGAAATCTGACCTGTGTCCAAAAAATTGTTACCATCAACCAATTCCTGGCTCTACAGAGCTGGCTCTTGTTTCGATTGTTTAAAGTTTAACTCCAGACGCCCACTGGCTGCTGCTGCTGCTCCACCCCATGTCCCCCGGCCCCAGGCTCACCCACCAGAGTTCCCTCCCCAGGGCTGGAGGCCCATGAGGCTCAGACATCATGTGTGCCTTCCCCTGCTGCTCACCCTGTTGGTATCAGCTCTACCCACCAGGACCTCTCCCCAGTACATCTCCTCCTGGCTGTACTCCAAGGGAACCCCAGATTCATTTAGACTGAAGGTCTCGAAACAACTTACACAATCAGACCCAGGATCGCCTGCCTGATACTCCCAGTCAGGACCTTCTAACCCCCTTACAAAAACTGTCCCAGAATCCACGTGCAGCATTTCTGCGCAGGCTGACCCACACTCTCCACCAAAAGGTCATCTTCAACTGCCAGCAATTCCCTTTCTAAAGCACCCTGTAACCTGATGGAGAGCTTTGGGCATCACTGAATTCAAATCTCAGTACCAGCACTTAGCAGCTGTGTGAGCTTAGGCACATTACTGCGCCTCTCTGAACCTCAGTAGCTCCCACCTTCTGAGTTCTGAGGGCGATCCCATGAGAACTGACAGACGTTACCCCTCCCTCCATTAGGTAACTCGCCTGAAGTCACGTTGGGTATGTAGCTCTAGAATCAGGGTGAATCTGAATTTATACAGCCAATTTATATCTCATCTTCTCAAAACACACATCTAAAGATTTTCTGTGTTTAATATTCACCGTCAATTCAAAAGTATGCGGAATTCAGCCGAAAGCTGCTCGGATTTCTTGACTCAGCTGTGACATGAGTCATTCTGTGCGTATAACAAGAGCCACTCCTAGCAGCTTCCAGAACCGTGCACAGCCTTGATGTGCAGTCAGCTGCTTCCCGCCTAGTGGAGCCAGCATTCAACGTGACTGGAGCTGGACGCTCGTTCACAACCCTCCCCTTCAGTGCGAAGCCAGCCCAGAGATGCCTTTAATCCTACCTCTCTATAGCTCAGAAAAAGCATTTTATACAGAAAAGCAAAGTTTTTCTCTATCACCTGTGAAAATTCATTCATAGAATTTGCCAGCTGAGCATTTCTGCTCTTTTTGTCTTCTCAGACAGAATCCAGGTGGTATGGTTTTCATTTACTCGCTCAACAAATATCTATAGATTTCCTGCTGGGGGCCCGGCACTATGCTCCAAAAAGTTAAATTCAAAAGAACAACTTATTCCCAGTTGCTACTCATTTTCCATGAACCAACTGCTCAGTTAATTCCTCAGAATTGAGTTCAGAAACCTTGAAAGTCCTGCAGGCTCCATAACTGCAGGTAACCTGATTTTATTCAAAGAAAGAGCGTCCTGTTCCAACCCCGTTAAATAAATCCACTCCCCTCAACCAGGCCAGCCTGGGGTGGCATGCCTACGAGGCCTCTGCTTCTCCTCCATGCTTTCTCATTCTCTGTTTCCACCCTCCTCTCTCAGTTAGTGAGCTTCCCTCCAACTCCCTGGGTCATCTTGCCACAAATCTAAAGCCACTTTACCCTCGGCACCTTTCGAGGGTGAGGGGCCCAGTGCCTGCTCCAGTGTGTCTTCTGCCCCTCCCACCACCACAGCAATTCTCTGACAACAGCTAAGTGTCAGACAACTCAATTCTGACACTACCTGAAATCGCATGAGATACCACGGGTTAAGAGCTCAGTTCCACAAGGCTGTGCACTCTCCCCCCCGCTCTTGTCCAAAAACACACCATTTCACATGCAAATCACAAATCCAGATTGCTACCTGGGCTATAGTTCAGAGGTCCCCATGATACCCACCTTGGGTTCAGTTAACTTGCTAGAGTGGTTCACAGAACCCAGAGAAGCACTGACTGATGAGATGACCGCTTTTTTTTGTTTACTATAAAGAGATAACTCAGGGACAGCCAGACGGAAGGCATGCATAGGGTGAGGGTATGGGGGAGGGCCACAGTGCCTCCAAGACCTCTCTGGGCACACCTCTCGCCTGGGACCTCCACTTGTTCACTAACCCGGATGCTGTCCAAATGCATCCTTTCTAAGAATTTCTGCAGAGGTTTCATGACATAGGCATGACTGATCATCACTGGCCATGGATGACAGTTCAATATCTAGCCCACTCCCCTCCAGGGAGGTCAGGGGTATGGGAGTGTGACAGCAACTGGGACAAAGACCAAATACATATTACTTTAAATCACATTGCCCCTTCCCCTCATTCTAGCCACTGCCTGCTGCCTCAACTTCCTTGGCTCCTGGGAACCAACCAAATGGACCACTCTTTGCTTTGTCCACTAAACGGAGATAAAACTAAAGTCTGCCAATAGGACATCTCATTTCACCCAATAAAACCAACTCCTCCTACACTATGGTACACAAAATATGGATGGAAATATGCACATTGGCTAAAACTTCTCTTTACAAGCCCAGGCCAGCACTACTGCACATGAAAATGAAATGCTATAGGGCGATCCTCACACGACTGGGCAAAACAAAGCCCCTGTCTACCTGAATCTGAACAAATTAAGGCCAGTCCCCAACTACAAAAGTTCTATTCTATTAAGAATGACTTTTATTTACCTGGCAGAAGTGCCAAGTTCATCAGATAAATGCAACCTAATGAATCCGTCTGCTCGGCTGCCTCAGTTTAATGATCTTATTAAATGTTCCCAAATGGTTCCCTACCGCCCCCAGCGGGGGTGATCAAGGACTTTTTCTTTAAACACTCCATTTAACTTCTGACAGTCATTTCTCACACAGCCTATTATCCTTGTCTCCCTTGAGCCAATTTAGGTTAAATTTTAAGCTGGAGTTTACCAAGTTCAAGGAGGCTGGTTGGGACATTTTTATTTCCTGTTGGAGCCTCACCAGCCACTTGCTCTGCAAATCCCAAAGGACATCTTCCTATTTTCCAATCTGTCGAGATCCTTTCTCGGGACTTCCCTGGTGGTCCAGTGGCTGAGACCACTGGACTTTGGTCCATGCTCCCAGAGCAAGGGGCCCGGGTTTGATCCCTGGTTGGGGAATTAGATCCTATTGCCATAACTAAGCATTGGTAAGCCACAACTAAAGATCTTGCATGCCTCAATGGAGACCAAAGATCCCATGTGCCGTGACTAAGACCCAGCACAGCTAAATAAACAGATATCTTTTAAAAGATCCTTTCTCATTGTAAATGTACATTTTGTCACTCTTTTTGTCTGAGTTCTGAAAAGATGTATAGTGTTTCCCATAAAAGACCAGCCACAGTTAAACAATTTCACAAGGACTCTGGGCTTTCATCCACAGTCGGTCAGTGCCCTTCTTACTCACAAGAGCCACTGTAGCCCACATCAGTTTAATGCTGAACTTGGCCCTTTCCTCCAAAGCTCACAATGATAGGCACGCTAGGATATGTGAAGCTTTATGAAGATAGTGAGGGGTCACAGGGCGAAGACCCAGCTGATAGCAATCACCCTCAAACCCCTATCATGGACTCCTTTTCCCCCTGAGTCTCTCTCCTTGGCCCCCATGGGTGTGCCTTCTCCCCCTATTGCCAGACTACTGGTTCTGAAACTGGGGACCACTGACCCCCATGTTCACAGCAGCACTGTTTACAACTGCCAAGTTATGAAAGCAACCTAAGTGTCCAACAACAAAGAGATGAAGAAACATGGTAATATATATGTATATATTACACATACACATAATGGAACGCTGCTGCTGCTGCTGCTGCTGAGTCGCTTCAGTCGCGTCCAACTCTCTGCGACCCCATAGACGGCAGCCCACCAGGCTTCCCCGGCCCTGGGATTCTCCAGGAAAGAACACTGGAGTGGGTTGCCATTTCCTTCTCCAATGGATAAAAGTGAAAGTGAAGTCGTTCAGTCATGTCCAACTGTGTGCGAACCCGTAGACAGCAGCCCACCAGGGTCTTCCATCCATGGGATTTTCCAGGAAAGAGTGCTGGAGTGGGGTGCCATTGCCTTCTCCAATGGAATACTACTCAGCCATTAAAAAGAATAAAATTTTGCCATTCACAACACCACGGGTGGACTTGGAGGGCATTATGCCAAGGGAAAGAAGCTAAAGACAAGTACCATTTGGTATCACTTATTTGTGGAACCTAAAAAGCATAACAAACTAATGAATATGACAGAGGAGAAGGAGAGTCATAGACTCAGAGGGCACACTAGTGGTTTCCAGTGGAGGGGGCGACACGGGGGTAGGGGACTAAGAGGTGCAAACTGTTGGCTGTAAGATAGGATCGAGTTTAAGGATGTACTGTGTGACACTGGGGGTATAACCAACATTTTGCAATAAATGTAAATGGAAAGTAACCTTTAAAAGCTGTATTAAAATAATAAATATATATGTATTAAAATATGTAAAAAAAGTAAAACTGGGACTCAACGAGAGTAGAGCTCTAAAAATGACTGATGCCAGGTTCTGAACTAGAGATGCCAACATAACTGGTCTGTGTGTGGCCAGCACGCTGACTCTTCACAGTCCAGGAGGACTCCAGCCCTAGACCAAGCTGGCTCAGTCCCTCTTCATTTTGTTTAAGCTGTTTAGCTCCATACTCAAGCTTGAGCTCCCTCTCCTCTGTGAGGCAGTAGGGCCTGTGATCAGTTTTCCACAGTCCCTCCACTCCTTATCCAACCCTACATTGAAGCTGAGTTTCCCTTAGTTAGTCACTAATGTTTTCCCTGTCAATTTCCCAATAGCTAAAAAATAAATAAGTAAAAGGTATGTTTCTTGTCCCCAGGTCTACCCAAAGAGAGATGACCGGCAAAGCCCGTGTTTCTTCCACCTGGTCTGATTTTCTCACTTCTCTTGAGGGCATTTAAATCTGTGACCCTGGCACTGTCTTCATTCCATGAAGGATGAAATGTCCTTCATGTCATCATCATCCCTGTCACAGGGGAGAAAACTAAGGCTCAAGGTCATACAACTGTTAGATCCTCTCAGGTCAATTTACCTCAGAAGCCCAGGCTCTTAAGATCACCGGATTCTGCAGTCTCCAGAGGAGCTGTGTTGGCACCCTACACTATTCCCTGAGAGCTCTGGCTGTTGGAAAGTCCCTCCTTCTATGGGACTCAAATCGCTTTTCATCTCACATATAATGTTCTCATAAAAAGAAAGGGAAGGAAGGAGAGCCTGTGGTCCAGATGCTTTTTGGCTGACCAGTAGGTCCTGTTCAGGTAGGGACCAGCAGTGTCTCTGCTGTCTGGAGAGACAGCCCTGGGGCATGGGGCCCCAGAATGTCCAGAGTCAATGCTGAGGGCTCAAAAGGAACCTAGATGCTTATTCGCCAACAGGCAAGAAGCAGTGGGCCCCTAGAGACCAGCCATATAGGGTTGGAGGTGGCAGTCAGAGGACAGAGTGGAGGCGAGAGCCTGGAACACAGGCTTGGAGCTGAGGTTGAAGGATGCACTTTGAAGATGGGAGCAGGGGTTTCAAATCAAAGAACACATGTGGCTTCTAGAAGCTAGAAAAGGCAAAAAAGGAAATTCTCCCCTAGATCCTCCAAAAGGAGCACTGGACAGTTGACCACTTGATTGTAGGACTTCTGACCTCAAGAAATGTAAGAGAGAAATTTCTGTGTTATATTAAAATAAGTTGTGCTCATGTGTTACAGCAGCAAAAGGAACTCACACCGTTAAAGGTTTGGACCCTTCCACCGTAGAAGTTGCCTACGGCTGCAGTAAGAAAGCACCACAAACAGATGGGCTTACACGACAGAAGTGTATTGTCCTACAGTTCAGGAGGCAACAAGTCTGAGATCAAGAGGCCTGCAGGCTCACACCCCTCAGCACAGGGAAAATGCTGCTCCCGGCCACGCTCCTAGCTTCTGGTAGATTCCTGCCTCGTAGTAGCATGACTCCTATCTTCACAACACATCGTCCCTGTGTGCACATCTGTCCCTGGGTCCACGTTTCCTTTTGACCAGGACACAGTCATTCAGGATGGGGGCCCACCCTACTGAGCTTATTTTAACCCGGTCATCTGCAAAAACTCTATTTCTAAATAAGGTCACATTCACAGATACTGATGGTGATGACTTCCATCTCTCTTAGGGGCACACAGTTCAACCTATACACAATATTACTCCTAAAATCTGCCTCCTTAAATACATGCCGTGCTGCTGAGCCCATTGAAACTGCCCAGGAGGAGAGACCAGCTGCTTGGGGACAGCGTCCACCCACAGCTCCCTGTAGTTCATCACAGTCCATGAGGCGTGGGGTGCTGTGGTCCCCTGACATCCCCTACAGGCAGCAAATGCCTCCAGGTAAGGACCATGTGGCCCTCCTCCCATAGCCTTCAGCACCTCCCTGCTGCCTGTCTCATGTCACCTGAGGCTGGGCCCTGCACTGGCCACTGGTTCTTCTCGTCCGCCTCCCAGGGGAACCATGCAGCTGGCCAGCTCTGCTCCTAACTTCCCTGCTGCATCCTCAGCACCGTTGATGAACCACACCCCGGTAAGCCTTTGCTGAGATGATGCATTCCTCATCTGTGGTTCCCGTCCATCCGCTGAGTCCTGCAAACACACCAGCACCAAGTCACTCTGTCATGACTGAAGAATGGTCCCAGAGAATCTTCCGTACATACAGAGACGCTGAGCTTGCCTGGTTTTTCGGCTTGTTGGTTTAGGCCACGCCATGCAGCGTGTGGGATCTTAGTTCCCCAACCAGGGGTCCAGTCTATGCCCTCTGTATTGGAAGTGCAGAGTTTTAACCACTGAACCACTGGGGAAGTCCCTGGCCTGGTTTTAAACACTGTTTGTGAGGTGGGGGCATTCTCTGAATGATCAGGGCTCTCGGGGTGCAGCTGGCCTCCTAAGCGCAAGTGAAAATTAAACTGGGACTTCCCTGGTGGTCCAGTGGTTGAGAATCTGCCTGCCAACACAGGAGACATGGGTTTGATTCCTGGTCCGGGAAGATTCCACAAGCTGTGGGGCAACTAGGCCCGTGCACCACAATTACTAGGCCCATGCTCTAGAGCCCACAAGCAACTGCTGAAGCTCATGCACCCAAAGCCTGTGCTTCACAGCAACGGAAGCCACCACGACGAGAAGCCTGCGCACTGCAGAGAAGAGCAGCCCTGGCTTGCTGCGACGAGAAGCCTGCACATAGCAATGCAGACCCAGCGCAACTAAAAATAAGTAAATAAAAAGAAAAGTAAACCAGAGTGGATTCTTTTGAGGCTGAGACCCGATCTTACAGCAAAGTTCTTCCTTAAGAGTAACACTGAAAGTGAAAGAGATAGTCATTCAGTCGTGTCCAATTCTGTGATCCAATGGGCTGGCGCCTGCCAGGCTCCTCCATCCATGGAATTCTCCAGGCAAGAATAGTGGAGTAGGTAGCCATTCCCTTCTCCAGGGGATCTTCCCGACCTAGGAATCCAACCCACGTCTCCTGCATTGCAGGCAGACTCTTTATCATCTGAGCTACCAGGGAGCCTACTATCATTAGCAAGAGGGCTTACAACAATCCAGGCACTGGGCTTAATGAAGCCAGAATCAGCCACTTACTCATCCATCGTTGAGACCACCCAGAATCAATCTCATCCTTAAGCCTCCAGGGATTTGAGTGAAGTTCTTCTGTTTTTCCCTACTGAGACTCCTCTTCTCCAACCCAAAACTGTTCTTTCTCATTAAGACATGTTTCAAGCTCTTGCCCCATCTTACTCTCATACTCACCCTCTCTAGATATAATCCAGTTTTCTAAGGCCCTAAACAATGTTCCAAGTGTAGTCTGATCAGTGAGGAGTCAGGTAGATCAGCTACCTCCATTGTTCTAGGCGACATATCTCTTCTAATGCATCCTAAGATCACAGTGCCATTTTTGGAATCCATTCCGAAAATCTCCAAGGTCTCTGGTAGGAATCAGGTACCATAAGCTGCTAAAAAGTGATGACGTTCTAATCCTCGTGCTACAGCGGAATAAACTGAAGCTTGGAGGGGAGGGACCTGCTGATGAGCATCTGTCCAATTACTCATGGTTCTCCTGTCTCCAAATCTCAAGTTCTCCCCTCCTTTAACCAAGATATTTTGGTCTCTCAGTTTCTTCATCTGAAAAACGCAGAAACTGGATCTCTCCCAGCTCTGGCATGCTCTGACTTGTCTTCTAAATGCAGAGTCCAAAAGCCAAAGGGTGAACAGAACAAGGAAGCCTTGCGCCTAGATCTAAAACTCCCAAGAGAAACAAAGAAGTTTCCTTTTCTACTCCTCATCCTAGCCTTACCTACTTTGGAAACCTGGGGCTATGTGATGAATACCGTTGGTTAATGGTAGTTCTAATTTTGATAGCTACCGGAGTCTTTGGGCCGCAGCGCTACAGTGTTCTTGGCAAGTCGGCCCACGTCATCTCTCCTATATCTTCCCTGTTCACACTCCACAAAAGTATGTCTCACTGCACATCCCATTTTCAATTTTATTTTCCCTCTCACTCCCTTAGCAAGCCAAATAATAGTCTCCCAAAATGCCTTTAAAACAAGAACACAGAGTCCTCCATAAGCCCCAGGAGCAAAATGGATTTCGGAAAGCTGCTCTTCTTCCGGCCCTGTGTTCTCACATCAGGAGCACTGCCCCAGGGCTGTCTCAAAAGCTTCATCCTTCACTATGTTCTCAGTAACATCTCCTCCCTGGGTATGTGTGCCCGCTGGCGCCCCACCTGTTTTCTCCTGGTGTGAGAGGCACAGAGTCACAGGGTAAGGAACACAGTGGGTGCCACCATCCACAGGCGACAGGTGAGAACTCAGCACAGAGGAGGCAGGGAGCTGAGCCAAGATCAAGGAGCTGCTTAGTGCTGGCGCTGAGAAAAGGCCAAGTGTCCTTTCCACTACAGTGTGCCTGGAAACGGGACTGCCATCATGAAACAGATCTCTGTCCCTGACATCTGCCTCTCTCCAGTCTGCCTCTCTGATTCCAATCACCCTCTGTCGAAGAGCCAGCTGAAGCACCGCCACCTGCAGAAAGCGTTTCCTGGGCGCCTCCGCCCATAGCCCCTGCTTCCTCTGAAATCCAAAATGTGCTTCGGCTCCCCGCTACCTCGGCCCTTAGCGCTGATCACTGGCTCAAGGCAGTGACCCCTTTCCATGACCAGCGAGCCAACTTCCACAAACCTAGGGTGCCTTGGCCTGGCACCAGCACACAGGGAACCTCCACTAATACCACTTGCTGTCACTACTGTTTATCACTCGGTGTTCCAGCTGCTGTGACTGCGAGACAAGCTACCCCCAAATTGAGTGACCCAGGAAGTCTTCTGCTCGTGGACTCTGTGGTTTAGACATTCAGTGTAGAGAGAGAGCAGCGGTCTGGGCTCCAGCTGGAAGGCATGAAGGGTTAAGGGTGACCTGAAACCTAGGAACTAGAGTTATCCAAAGTCTCCCTCCCTCACACGTCCAACAGTCGATGCTGGCTGATGGCTGGGAGCCCTGGTTCCTTTGCCTGTGATCTCTCCCCACGAGCTAGCTTGGGCTTCCTCACAGTGTGGCATCCAACTTCCAAGGGCAAGAGTCTGGGGAGGAGAGACCCTGGAAGCTGTATCCTTCTTACAGCCTGGCCCCAAAGTCACGGAGAATCAGTGTTGTGAGACTCTGTGAGTCAATCTTGCTGGAAGGAGTGTCAGTACCATTGTAAGAGCATAGATGAGGCCACCTTTGAAAAATATAATCTCTAAAAAAAAAAAAGAAAGAAAGAGAGAAAAATACAATCTCTATAATCCTTACTATTATCTTTTATCATCACTTCTCCTTTAGGATGGGTCTCCTTCAAGTGGCTCCTCCATCCTTTCTGACCATACAGCTGCCCCAGCTTTTTACCAGATATATCTGGTCCTGCAGTGGACAAACCTCAAGCTCAGGCTCAGATTCCTGCCACGGCCCACATGAACACAAGCAGCAGTAACCTTTCTCCTAATTTCTGTGCAGGAGGAGGTATATATATCCCTACGACCTGGTCCCAGGCAGGGGGATGAAAAAAAATGTAATTCCTAAGAGAATTGAGGACAGAATTTTCTAGTTGCTAACAATTTTTGCTAGTGATACTGTGTAGGCCGAAACTGTTCTCAGCTAAATATCTACACTTCCTGGCATCATTTGCCAAGACAGATGGTTAGTGAGAAGTAAATGGTTGTCATGAAGGACCTCCTGGAAAGTTTTCTAATGAAGTTGACTTGGCTGACAGATGCATTTTCCTACCTTGCCCTTTCCTCATTTTTCTTGTCTAGACTCAGACATGATGGCTGGAAGGGTAGCATCCTGCTTGTGCCTACGAGATAGCTTTGAGACTAGAACAGAAAGATGGAAGGCTGGTGCCTGATAACATCATGGAGCCACCACAGTAGTTCTAAAGTATCTATTTGTATTAAGCAAAAGATTTAAAAAAAAAAAGTCCCTATCTTGGATGCATTATTTTGTATCTTTACTATTTGTATCCAAGTACAGTTACTGAGTTGCCCCTCCTGACCTTGACCTCACACACTAGTAAAGTAATGCTCAAAATTCTCCAAGCCAGGCTTCAGCAATACGTGAACAGTGAACCTCCAGAAGTTCAACTGGTTTTATAAAAGGCAGAGGAACCAGAGATCAAATTGCCAACATCCACTGGATCATGGAAAAAGCAAGAGAGTTCCAGAAAAACATCTACTTCTGCTTTATTGACTATGCCAAAGCCTTTGACTGTGTGGATCACAATAAACTGTGGAAAATTCTAAAAGAGATGGGAATACCAGACCACCTGACCTGCCTCTTGAGAAATCTGTACGCAGGTCAGGAAGTAACAGTTAGAACTGGACATGGAACAACAGACTGGTTCCAAATAGGAAAAGGAGTACGTCAAGGCTGTATATTGTCACCCTGCTTATTTAACTTATATGCAGAGTACATCAAGAGAAATGCTGGGCTGGAAGAAGCATAAGCTGGAATCAAGATTTCTGGGAGAAATATCAATAACCTCAGACATGCGGAGGACACCACCCTTATGGCAGAAAGTGAAGAGGAACTAAGCCTCTTAATGAAAGTGAAAGAGGAGAGTGAAAAGTTGGCTTAAAGCTCAACATTCAGAAAACGAAGATCATGGCATTTGGTCCCATCACTTCATGGGAAATAGATGGGGAAACAGGGTCAGACTTTATTTTGGGGGGCTCCAAAATCACTGCAGATGGTGATTGCAGTCAGGAAACTAAAAGACAATTACTCCTTGGAAGGAAAGTTATGACCAACCTAGATAGCATATTCAAAAGCAAAGACATTACTTTGCCGACTAAGGTCCGTCTAGTCAAGGCTATGGTTTTCCCAGTGGTCATGTATGGATGTGAGAGTTGTACTATGAAGATAGCTGAGCGCCAAAGAATTGATGCTTTTGAACTGTGGTGTTGGAGAAGACTCTTGAGAGTCCCTTGGACTGCAAGGAGATCCAACCAGTCCATCCTAAAGGAGATCAGCCCTGGGCGTTCATTGGAAGGACTGAAGCTGAAGCTGAAACTCCAGTATTTTGGACACCTCATGCGAAGAGTTGACTCATTGGAAACGACTCTGATGCTGGGAGCAATTCGGGGCAGGAGAAGAAGGGGATGACAGAGGATGAGATGGCTGGATGGCCTCACCGACTCAATGGACATGAGTTTGGGTAAACTCCAGGAGTTGCTGACGGACAGGGAGGCCTGGCGTGCTGCAATTCATGGGGTCGCAAAGAGTCGGACACGACTGAGCGACTGAACTGAACTGAGCAGTTACTGATAAGAGTCTTTTATCACCACCAGCTTTTAGATTAGTTTTCCTGCTTCAAACCTCACCCAGCTCCAATCAAATCTTCCTTACATGTGAATCTGTTAAAGACTTTCTGCTGCTATGAAGTCTTCACTGGCTTCCCAGCACTTCCAGACAAATTTGTACTCTTCAGTATGACGTTTGAGATTCTTCACACCCAGGCCAGAATCAAGATTTATCCCCTCCCTCACCCCTCAGACAACATGTGCTCAAGCCACCACACAATTCTCAGCATTCTGGCATGCAATAGTCCTCTGATACAACTTCGCGACCTGAAATGTTCTGTGTGATAAACACCTTAAGTGGCTAAAGCCACTTACTTCAGGAAGTCTTCCCTGATGTCCACAGTGTAAGCCATTGCCTCCCATGGGCTTCTAAGACAAGTTCTTTGTAAATAACTCAAATCTGCAGTATTTGCCACACTTTATTACAATTACTTATTTTTCTGATCAGTCTGTCACCTTAGGCTGCGGGCTCCCCAGAAGGCAGGGACAGAGCCTTACTGGTCTGTTTATCCTAGCTCTTGGCAAATTTTGAGATGAGTTGGTGGGTGATAAATGAATGCACAGACCCTGCCACCTGAGGACTCAGAGTCTTCATCCTTCAGGCGGCAGGGGCTTTGGTTGATGGCTGGGCTGAAGAAGGATACAGGGAAACTAACCAGACACTAAAAGAGGTGCTTTCCTGATGCTCATGCTGTGCTTGGGGTCCATGGATATCCTGAAGCTGTCCCTGGGGACAGGGCAAAGGGCAGGGTAAATATGGACTCCACGTCCCTTCCACATGGTATCAAAAGACAAAGGAGGGTGGACAACCCCATGAGTGGTCTCCTTCTCATCTTACCCTCCTCCAGCCCCAATCCACACTACAGTCCATCAAACCCCACCCAGGGGAAACCCCAGAGGCGGGAAAACCTCAGCCCTGCTTTGGGCCACCAAACCATAGGGAAGGTGCCAACGGCTCCAACGAGAATCCCCACCAGAGACTAATTTCATCCTAAAGCCGTTCTCCCAACAAGCTCATCTTGTCTCCACAAGGCTAAGCAGAGCCCCGATTGGTACTATTATGGACCCATTTTACAAGTGGGGATGTGGTGCCCAGAGAGGCAAGTTGTGCCCAAGCTCACGCAGCCAGCAAGAAGCCAAGCTGGGGACAGAAATCCAAGTGCCAGGGCTGCACAGCAGCCGCCGACTGCGGTGGCATCAGGGGATGCCAGGCCCTTGAGTCACCCGTGAGGCCCAGCTCCCACGCATCCCCCTTTAAGGAGTGCTGGGTCTTCCAGCAGGGCTCCAGTCTTAATTTTAGCTTGGAGGCTTGCCACTGGAGGCTTCAGCCAGCGGCAGGCTGAAGTTATGCGGGACAGCTGTCAGCCGGCACGCTGGGTGGGGCCTATTTAGCCAGCAGGGGCACAAGTCTGGGGACATTGGTGTCTGTGCCCCAGGTCTTTTTAGCCCCGCCGGCCACACGGCTCCCATCTCCTCCTGTAGGTCCCCCGGCTCCACGATGATGGCCGAGGAGCGCACAGACCTGGAGGCCCAGATCGTCAAGGACATTCACTTTAAGGAGATCGATCTGGTGAACCGGGACCCTAAGAACATCAACGAGGACATAGTGAAGGTAGGCTTGCGGGCCCGCCCTGGTGCCGCCTGCCCGAGGGTGCGGGTTTGGGTGCTAGACAGGAGTGGGCTCTGCTCCAGCACCACTGGCTTCCCTGTTCCTCCCTGGCTTCTCCAAACACCCGTTCCGAAACCAGCTTGTNTCAGTCGTGTCTGACTCTTTCTGACCCCATGGACTATACAGACCATGGAATTCTCCAGGCCAGAATACTGGAGTGGGTAGCCTTTCCCTTCTCCAGGGGATCTTCCCAACCCAGGGATCGAACCCAGATCTCCCACATTGCGAGTGGATTCTTTACCAGCTGAGCCACAAGGGAAGTATAATGAGGATAAGCTGGTCTGGGAATTTATTTGACTTTTTCTTTCCTTTTTAATGAGTAAGAGATAAAAATGTTTTAAAATTTAGAACAGGGATTATAAACCAGAATCAGCTTAAATACCACAGAAAGATACAAGGAGACTTCAGGTTGGTGTAATGGGCTGTGAAACAATAAAGGAAAAGAAGAAACGGGGGAGAATGTGGCTAGAAGAGAGGGGTCTACCTGGACAGACTGGCCTTTGGGTCACCTGGATGTCTTTCATCAACCAGGCAAAGGACAGGGGTAAGGGGAACAGGCTTGGAGAGAAAGAGAAACAAGGCGAGGCCAAGAAGAAGGCTGGAGCTGCCCGTGGGCAAGGAGGGCAAGTAAGACGCCAGAATAAAATGGGCTACAGAGACCCATGCCTGGCCCCATCCTGACACTAACTAGCTACGTGACCCTGGGCAAAGCCCTTTCCCTCTCTGGGCCTCAGTCCCTAGTGTAGACAGAGGCCAAGTGGAAAAAAGTGAAAGTTGCTCAGTCGAGTCCAGCTCTTTGCGACCCTGTGGGCTATATAGCCCAACAGGCTCATCTGCCCATGGAATTCTCCAGGCAAGAATACTGGAGTGGGTTGCCATTTCCTTCTCCAGGGTAACTTCCAGACCCAGGGATTGAACCTGGGTCTCCTGCATTACAGGCAAATTATTTACTGTCTGAGCCACCAAGGAAGCCCCGAATGAAAGAAGAGAGACCCGTTCCCTTACTGGTGCTGCTGAGTTCACACAGTAAAGCCAACAGTGGAGAACAGGAGAGGCACTCACTGGGTCCATGGATTTGACCCTCAGAAGGAGGTGCTCCCTTTGGATTTCCAGAGTCGAAACTTCACTGAACTGGACTGAACAAGGCCTGGTGTTGCTCTTGAACCCAAGATGGAAATGAGTGCCAAGGGCAGAGGGAGAGCCCTGCACAGCCCAACAGACTTGACTGTAGTCTCCGTGCTTTGGGGTGGGCCTGGGCAGAGGGGAGGCCGCCCCATTGCCTTTGCCCCTACCACCACCACCATTCATAGAACATCAATGCCACCAATCACTGCTTGGTCTGTGCCAGGCACTGGGCTGTTGCTGAGATGGTGATGAGCAAGTCAGACCCACTGTTTGTGAGCCTTGTGCCAGGCTCTGGGGCAGGAAATGAGGGCCAGTGGTCCCCAGTGCTCCAGCTGGCCAGCTAGGACACTGTTCCCTTCAGACCCAAACTGCAAAGCCTCCAGCCCCTCCCCCATGCACTTCTGCAGGACCCCAGCCCCATCCCCACAGTCTGCCTATTACTTGAGAGGGGTCTCAGGACTGTCTCATTGACAACTCACACTTAGGCAGCTGGGCCCTGGAGCAGGACGTCTGACCCCTGTGTCAGGCAGGTCATTTGGTTTCTGTTTTCAGCCGCTCTCTGAAAACCCTTCAAACAGACCTGTTCCCAGCCCATCATACCAGTTCCCACCTACCTCCAACCCGTATCTGCCACACACGCCTTCCTCCTCCAGTAAAACACAAAACACCACCTTCTGCCGCTGAGCTCAAGCTAAGAAGTACCTAGAGGACCCAACAGCTCCCTCTTCCCCCTAGTTCTCCAAAAATCTGCTTTCAGTGTGGACCCACCTGGAAGATGTGACTGACCTGGTGCTTCCTCTTGAGAAGAATCCAACCCAACAGAGAAGATGAGGCTACATTAATGAGAATGTACAGGAGGAGGTGGTAAACACCATAACTCAGCCATCAGTTGAAGGGGGAGCAATCATGGGAGGTTAAGAGAGGAAGGCAGTTGGAAAATCAAGAGCCAGCTTCATGGGGAGGTGGTATCCAAGCTGCATAAATAATGAGGAAAATGTAAAATGTGGAAAGGGGGCATCAGGCTTTCCAAGAGGAGGGACTGAAATAAGCAAAGGCCACAACATGGAGCAGGATGTTGGGCAGCATCAGCAAAGGTGAGGACTGGGCACTGCCACTCCCCAGCCTATATCCACGGCAGACATCACTAATGGATCACAGCACGTTTCCAGGAAGCCACGGACCATAGGCTTGGCCAACCTGGCACACGGGTGAAACCTCTTTGCTCCACCGTCTGCAGGAGAACAGCAGGATTAGAAATGCCTGCATTTAAGGGAGAGAAGGCAGAAGGGCAGGATGCTGCTGAACTAGGAAAGCTCATGCGCTGCCAGGCATTCCACACTGGCAGTCCCTTCACTTGACAGCTTTTCATCTTGCCCCCTGGCAAGTACCTCTAAGAAGGGCTACACTGGACTAACTCACACTGAGGTATTTGTAACTTTGTGTTATGGGGACTCCTGTGTTATGAACTAGAATTTTTTTAAATGTGGTCCACTTTCTTGGGGGCACTTGTTAAAATGCAAATTTCCAGGCCCTGCCACTAGTCAATGTTTTGTACTTTCAAGAGCTGTTGAGTCCTCTTAGTCTAACAAAAGACACACCTAGAGTCCAGAGTCGTCACCAGTTTTCCTTAAAGATGCACAGTATCAGTAGTGTGACAAACATCCTAAAACTCGATGGCTTAAAGAACAGCCCTCTGAGGCTCTCTCATTGTGCATGGACTGGACTGGACTGGGCAGCAGCAGGTCTCAGTAGCAGCATCTCCTCCGCCACACCCCGCTGGTGAGCAGGTCACGAGGTGAGCCCAGCCCAAGACTGCGCCCAGACAGAAGCCCTGACAGGCACCCCTAACTAGGGGTCATCTCCGGGGACTAGCTAACGTCCCTCGAGAAGCTGGTGCACAGCCAAGCCTAGAAGTCAACCCAAGGGAATTCCTGCTACTCTGCAGTCCACCACACCAACCTTCACAAAGGCAGAAACTAAGGAGGCCAGGGAGAGGATGGGAAGAGATGGGCAAGGGCAGGGCTCACAAAGATCTGATGAGGACTCCTCTGATGGGACCCTTCTCTCCTCCCTGATGCCCTCTGTTATCTGAGTCTCTTCATAGCTCCTTTGTCTGTGTCCTTAGCTTCAGGCCAGGTGCCCCAGGCCCTGCTGTAGGATGATCTGGACCCCAAACTCCCACTAGTACTTGGCCCCCTACTCCTACTCCCAGAACCGGCCTGTGCTTCCTCCTTGCCTCACCTCTGGCTAAGGAACCAGGTCCTGCGATGACCCTAGTCAGGGAGATGGCAGGAGAAATTGAGGCCCAAGGTTTGATGTGGGTTCCACCCCTGTTTGTCCCTTATAGGCCGGGTGGAATACTGGATATAAGACAAATGGCCCAAACTGACACCTTCAAGGGCCAAATTTTGGCCCTACTATGGTCATCCCAGATGGTACAGAATTCTACTGCTGTTATTATCAATTATAACACAGGAAGCAAAGCTTTGCCATTTTCCAGCTATTCTGTAGCTATCACCGCATCTTAGCTTCCTTCTTTAGAGGTCAGTGCTGCTCGGGCTATCTGGGTGAAGGGCCAGTTTTATTGTTATTATTCCAATCTGTTGTACACCAATAGTTTGCAAAAGTCAATCAAAATTAACCACTAGAGAGATGAAGTGAAAAATAGGTATTGATGATGGAAAATCCAATTTTTATTATTATTAGAATCAACAGAGATACAATTACTAGCTGAAATAACTACTTCTAAAACGCCTGCTCTCAGCTTCTGGACTTACCTTGTTGGGAGGAGCACACTGATTGTGGACCGCCCTTTGAGCAGCTAGGTAATAGGTGACAAAACCAAGATCCCATGAAGCTAAGGTACTCCTTCGGATCTTGACTTCAAAACTAATTCTGTGTCACTAAGGATGTTGGCCCAATCCTCTTGGTAGTGTCAAAACCCACAAACAAAAAATCAAACAAAAAAGGGGGGCCCAGAGAGGGAAAGCCCCAGACCGCAAATCACACAGTAATTCAGTGGCCAAGTAGAGACCCAACCCAGTGGCCTTCCCCCTGCCTAGAGCCATTTACCCCACCCACGGAGAGCCTGTCTGAATCCTGCAGGGCCCTGCATGCGCAAAGACTGAGGCGCACAGGAATGAGGGGAGGCATTTTTGACTGGGGGGTGGGATTGGGGGATTGCTGCTGGCTTCCCTCACATCCTTGGGCAGTGCCCAGCCCAGCTCCCCTGCATCTTCCCTGTCCTCCTGGAGATGGCAGGAGCCCTGCTGGCCAGTTCCAATGAATCAACTAGCTCTCTTGCTGTTCCAAAAATAAATACGCCAGAGAAGGGGACACCAGCTAAATGAGCCGCCACTTTCTCCCCATCCCAGCCCCTCCTCCAGCTGCACACCCAGCCCTCCGGCTCTGCCCATGGACTTAGCCCCCACCTCACCCTCCCAGAAAAAGCCATCTCCCCTCCACTTCCGGAAACGAATTAAGAAATGAAGTCACTGTGTGCTTCTGATACACTGGCACGTCTGCCTAGAGCTGCCTGAGCTGGGCTTTATAAATATCTCCCCAAAGTAGTATGGTGATCAGAGCGGTCTCAGCTCTGGTTAAGGGAACGGCTGCCTCCTCCCAGGATGGCCCGTCTCTCTGGGAGCATGATTTCCGGTTCACAGACAACAGAGAGGGTGCCCTGGGCACAGTGCCAGAAGGCGATTACTAAAAAGAACTCAAATTTCAGTAACAATAGCTTCTGCCTTCTGCAAAAAAAAAAACAAAAACAAAAAAACAAGGATGATCATTAAAAGACATCATAGAGAGGTTCTTGGTGGTAGGATTATTACCATAAGCAGAGAAGGAGAGAAAAGAGGAATCCATCCATCTTATGGAACATGTGCACACACTCATTTATGACCAGGTAGGCTGGAGAATCATTGCACTTATGATCTGGGGTACCAAGAAATTTTCTGAGATAAATTTTCACAGGAACTTTAGAGCAGCTGAACAAATGACTATGTCACTGGGTACCTACCATGCACCATGTACTGTACTAAGCATTGCCCAAGAGGATGTGCCTAGCACAATCCTGTGACTATTCCTTAGGACTGTGTACCCCAACTCACAGGTGACCCCACCCTGCCTCCTACCCTTCAAGCTGAGTGACAGGTGCATCTAGGGATCCTGATTCTACCCTGAGCTCTTCACACAGCCCCAGCCAGGGTCAGACCCATTTTGTGTCTAGCACAAAGTAGGTATTGAATAAGTATTTGAGGATGGACAGATGGATGAGAGGACAGATAGATGACAGGTAGATGGATATGAATGGATGGATGCATATGGGTGGACTGATGGATCCATGGATGGCAGGATGAACGGGAGAATAGATACGAATAGATGAATGGGTAGATGAACAAATGGTAGGAGACAGATGGATAGAAAAGAAATTATGTCCGTTCTTCATAACAAGGTTGTAAAAAACAGCAAACCCATTTTACAGATCAGAAAATGAAGCTCAAAGAGGTTAAGTTATCGCCAAAGTCACTCATCAGATCAGCAACTGTGCCAATCCACCTTTGGGACCCTAGCTCCTGTTGAAGAAAGCACTCTAACAGCCACTAGCAGCTAACAGTTAGTGATGAGGATCCTGTACCAGGCAATATGCTGAGTATTTACATGTCTTAACTTATTCAATGCTCTGATAAACCTAATGAGATCACTCTAGGAAAATGAGGCATAGGAAAGCTGAGACACTTGTTGAAGGTCACAGAGCCAGTAAGAGATACAGCTGGATGCAAACCTCAACAGTATGAGTTGGTCAGGGCCCCTTCCACCCTCAGAGGCCAGACACAGATAATCAATCGCTGTTGAATGGAGGAATACGCTGAAATACGTGAACAAAGCAGGCTGGGCTACAGAGGGGCAGGGGAATTGCTGACTGCTTGGAGTAGAGCGGGTGGCTGCAAAGAAGGGGCCGGGGGCCCTGCCCTGGGGCAGGTCTCTCTGGCCGACTAGGACCAGATCTCAGAGGGAACAGTCTCCCTCCCTGACAGCCAGTATCTGCCTCAGGGTCTGACCCTGGCTGGGGCTGTGTGAAGAGCTCAGAGTAGAATCAGGATGCCTACATGCACCTGTCGCTCAGCTTGAAGGGGAGGAGGCAGGGAGGGGTCATCTGTGAGTCAGAGTCCACGGTCCCAAGGAATAGTCACAGGAAGGGAAGGAGAGGCCCCAGACACTGAACAGGACAGAGGGGGAAGGCAGGGAGCCCACCTCCACCCAAAGGCCTCCCTCTGATGCTACCTTCCTAGGACTGCAGCAGGATCCAGAGCCCAGCCCAGGCCCTAGGAGGCATCAGGCACAGGTGGGCATGACCACCATAGGGAAGGGGCTGGCTGCGGAGGTCAGAATCCCTCAGCTGGCAGGATCCAGGCCTTGGGGATTTGGCTGAAACTCCACAATTTTAGTGTGTGTACCCAGGGCAAAGCTGGAATGGTCCCCTGGGGCCCATACTCCTCAGCTTCTTGGATCTCGACTCCCCTAAGAAACAGCAACTCTGGATTTCTGCCCACATAAACCGGATGTGGAAAGATACCAGTTATTTCCATTCACTCTCCAAATACATGGGATATTCCCCAACCAACTTGGGCCTTCTTTTCCAAAGATCCAGCACTAGACTAGAGACTGGAGACTCCTGCATCTCTAACTCCAAATTTCCCACTAGCTACCACCTCCTAGAAGCCCTCCAGGAATCAGTGTTCTCTTTTGGAGGAGAGGAGGACCATATTCTTAGTTTTCCTTCCAGCTGTTCCCTTCCATCCAGAGGGCTGGCTGCATGAGAGGTTAAATGATCTCCACTAAGCCCCAAGAAGAGAAGGCTGGAGGCTAAGATTCACAAGTGGATCCTAAAAGGCCCTCTGACCCCCCAAGTCAACTTGTGCATATCACCCGCAGCCTGAAATCTCTTCCTGTGAATTTTGCTCCCCATCAACAAATCACCCCAGGTGTCGGGCTGCATACTCTGCTCTCTCCAGGGGGACCCAGGGATCTGAGGCCTGGCCCAGGAGCTCAGAATCCAGCCACGTGAGAAAAACAGGACTCAACAATGGACATACAATATGGTCATGTCCACTCCCCACCCTTCAGAACATTTACACTGGAAAGAAAAGCATCAAAACAATAATAATTTTAGTATTACTAGTAGAGAAATGCAAACTGGAGATGCATGCGTTTCGTTTTTCCTACTCCCTTAATATTCTGCAAGGTGGCTATGTTATAAGGAAAAGTAGTTTTAATAATAACTTTATTCATAGACAGGATCTCCTTCCCCCTCAGAAGTGGGAAAAGGGTCTGCATGGGAGACTGGGGTTTGAGCTCACTGGCCCGACTCCCCACCCTCCAGTGAGTCTGATTCATTTGTGCACTTATTCAACGAACTGCTGTTAAAGCAGCCCAGGAACACACTGCCTCTCATTTTATAGACAAGACAGCTAATGCTCAGTGCTACTAAATGACATCACACATGAGAAAGCAGCATGATGATGCTTAAGGCATAGTAGGGACTCATGAAAGGTTACTAAAGTGACTTGGCTGAAAGCAATCTTTATTTTTTTCCCACTTACCAAATGGGGCCTCAGTCACCATTTCAGTGGGATGTGTGAGCAGGATTTTCTTGAGTGTCCACCTTCTTCTTTCCAGCTGCAAGGGAGGGACAGGGAGGAGACTTCCCTGGTGAGCCAGTGGTTAAGACTCCACACCTCCAATGCAGGGGGCGAAGGTTTGATTCCTGATCAGGGAGGTAAGAGCCCAAATGCCATGCAGTATAGCCAAAAAGATTTTAGAAAAGAAAAAGGAAGGCCCAAGTAGGCAGTATGAGAGGAAAGTCTGAGGCTGCTCAGGACCAGGGCAGAGAGAACAATGCCGCACTCCCGAGGTGCAGCACTCAGATACCAGACGCCTCTGCCAGCCAGGACAACACAGTCCTCACCTCACCACCAGCGTGATCCTGAAACAGGTCAGACCAGTGCGCCTCCTCTAGCCTCCTCCATCACCCCGGACAAGGCTGGACTCAGCGACGCCTCCCAGCTGGCCTGTCCCCAAGGCATCCTCACTCCCACCCCAACAACCACCCCAGTCACGTCAGCTAGCATGAGAAACTCAAAACTCAGACCAGAGATGCAGAGAGCAGACTAGTGGTTTCCAGAGGCAGGAGGGAGGAGGTGAAATGGGTGAAGGGGGTCAAAAGGTACCAACTTCCAGTTATAAGATGAATGAGCCCTGAGGATGTATAGTACAACACGGTGACTACAATGCATGGTGAATGATATTGTACATGTAAAACCTGCTGAGAGTAAGTCATGAAAGTTCTGATCACAGGTACACAGAGATGTTAGCTACACTCAGTGTGGTGATCATTTCCTGAAATATAAAAATCAAATCACTATGTTGAACACCTAAAACTAATGTAATGTGTCAATCCTGGTGGCTCAGAGGTTAAAGCATCTGCCACCAATGCAGGAGACCTGGGTTCGATCCCTGGGTTGGGAAGATCCCCTGGAGAAGGAAATGGCAACCCACTCCAGTATTCTTGCCTGGAAAATCCCATGGACGGAGGAGCCTGGTAGGCTACAGTCCACGGGGTCAAAAAGAGTCGGACACGACTGGGCGACTTCAACTTCACAACTTCAACTTCATACCTCAGCTGAAAAAAAGCTGCAATCCAGCCAAGCCACTCCCTGTGCAAAAGCCCTCACTCAGAGGCTGCTCTCTGCACAGTGCCTGCCCCATCTGGCCTCTCCGGCCTCCCTTTTGCCATTGTAGGCCTGTGCTCGGCCTTCCAGAAGGCCTGTAACTCCCCGAGAGAGCACACTATCTATCCCACTAGGTCCCAGCAGTTGGTGCCCCAAACACTTTTCCAGCCCACACCTCCGCCCACCACCTGACTACCACCAGGAATCAGCTTAGCTAGATAAGGCCTCCTCCAGGAAGCTTTACCCCCAGGCTGAGTTAAACATCACCCTATGGGTGCACATGGCCCCTGTCCTTCCCTTACCAGAGAACTGGCCTGTTCTCTCTGTGGCTGTAAAGTCCAGGAGGGCAGGAACCTTCACCTGTTTGCCATCCTATCAGCAGGCACCCAGTAAATCTTTTCAGGATTACTGCCATTCCAACTCCCTAGGATCATAAAATAATAGAATTTCAGAGTCTCCTGGCCAGCCTGTAACTTACAGGTTAAATCAGTCAACTCCTCGGAGCCTCTTCTCTCCCCATAAAACAGAGGACTGGACCAGCTCTCATACCTCACAACTCTAGGGCAACACCAGCCATCACCTGGGAGCTGGTCAGAAATGCAGTCTCAGGCCCCACCTGGACTCACAGGGGCCTGAAGTCCCGTGGGCGTGGCCCAGGCACCGGCTTTAACAGGCCACTCGGGGGGTTCTGACCCTTAAGAAACCGGTGATGCTGTGACTTGAGGATTCCCTGTCCTGCCCCCTGCAGGTGGATTTTGAAGACGTGATTGCGGAGCCCGTGGGCACCTACAGCTTTGACGGCGTGTGGAAGGTGAGCTACACCACCTTCACTGTCTCCAAGTACTGGTGCTACCGCCTGCTGTCCACACTGCTGGGCGTCCCACTGGCCCTGCTCTGGGGCTTCCTGTTCGCCTGCATCTCCTTCTGCCACATCTGGGCGGTGGTGCCCTGCATCAAGAGCTACCTGATCGAGATCCAGTGCATCAGTCACATCTACTCACTCTGCATCCGCACCTTCTGCAACCCGCTCTTCGCCGCCCTGGGCCAGGTCTGCAGCAACATCAAGGTGATGCTGCGGAAGGAAGTGTGAGGCCGGGTGGGCGATGGGGTGGCGGGGCAGGGCAGCCCACTGCTCGTGGGGCTGCTGGTGGCTCTTTCTCTCGGGGACCACTGCTGCCCCCCAAGATGGGAGGACACAGAGTAGGAAAACCAGAAAGCAAAGACAGTCCACCACGGAAGCACCGGGGGCTTCCCTCTGCCCCCTGCCGTACCACGATGTCCCCGGGACTGGGCGCCAGGGAAGATCATTTGAGGCAGCTACTGCAAATCCTTGCATTCACTTGTACTGTAACAGCATAAACCGGCCCACAGTTCCCACCCGGGACACCCTACCCTGCCCCAGGAAACCACCAGTGACTGCTGGCATTAGGAGGGTGGCTCCAATAAAGGGTTTCGGTTGCATCTGGAAAACGCTGTTTTTCATCTGTCCACTATGTGGGCACATGCCCTGATCAGCTCCAGAAATATATTTCACTGCCCTGAGAAGCAGAAGGGTCAAGCTGGCTAACCCGTCTTTCAGCCAAATGCAAGAACCAGAGTTTGGTTTCTCTTGGGATTCTTGTTCGCTGGGTATCTGCTCCCACTGCACTCCTGGGGAGATTATTCCCCATTGACTTCTGTTGCCCCTGGGCCAGCCAGGGTTTACTCACAGAAGGAAATGGCCCCTGGGCTGGAAGGGGCAGGTGACACTCCCTGGGCACCACTGAAAGCAGGGCCTGGGTTCAAACCTCTCTTTTGGCTCAGATGCTGAGCCCCTGGCATCACCTCCTGCCATGTACACCCTCAGCCCCAAGGGAGTGATAAGGGCATACGGTGCAATTTGTTCACATGTGGACCAAATAAAAGGGCAATGGAAAAGGCATGGTCCACCTCCTGCCCACCTAGCCTCCGCAGGAAAAAAAAAAATCAGAAAACCAGAAATCTTTCATTCTTTAGGGATGCTTTCCCCAAGTGTGTTATCTAGAACTAAGTCCTTGGAAAATGCAGGGGGCAGCTTTTACACTTAAATTTGTTTGGAAAATGTATTATGTTTCTTTCAGAGATTTTCAACAGACATTAGAATGTTAAAGGCTCTGACAAGTCCTGCAGTAAAGAAAGCTATTTAGGCCAATAGCCTCCAATCCTATTTGATCCCCCCACCCCCTTTTTTTTCTTCATGCAACACCTGTAAGTCTCATGAAATTCAGGTTCCAAAATACTTTTCATGTTTTCAGAGGTTATCACCTCACTGGCACCTGGCCATGAGCCCAGGTGATGTGGTGGAGGGGCCACACCTGCATAGGAGGCAGGGCGGAAGCAGCCTCCATTCTATCCTTGCCTCCCCTCCTAGTTGGTCTCAACTTTATCATCCACGAAATGATCTCTAAAGTCCAGTTTAGCTCTCTGTACCTGCTTTTGTTTTTTCGAGTATCTTAGTATGAAAAATTCAAACACAGAGGAATGCTGAAAGTGTCTGCTGTGAACAACTATCTATCCACCATCTAGGCTCCAGAATTCACATTTTACTGCTCCGCCTTCAACACGTTCCTACTCATCTTTCATCTGCCAATCTCCTTTCTTTTGCATTTTTAAAGAACCTGCAGATATTGGTATATGTTGTTCTTAAACGCTCATCATCATCCCTTACTTTTGGCAAACAAGAAAGTCACTGTCCAGAGGCCAGACATGTCAAAAGGTGCACAGCCAGTCACATTCATGCTGTGGTTCCAGCCCACTGCTCTCTGCTCAAGGGCCCTGCACATTCTCAAGTGGACTCACAGCCTAGGCTCCTCCTGCTGAAAGGTTTAAAGCAAGTACCCCTTATACCCCCTCGAAGGGCCTGCCCCTCAGACATCTCTCACATTGTTGGGCAAACCATTTCAGACTTGGAATCTTGGGTTATGCAGAGACTTTTAACCATCTTGGCATTTACTGTGACCTAACTTGACCCTGACTCCAATTTTTCAAGCTCACTCTCCTTCTCTAAGGGCCGACTATGACGGGAGTCGTTCCTTCTGTGACCCCACCTGAAAAGTAGCAGTCGGAACAGCGTACTAGGGGTATGATGAGAAGGGGCCAGAGAGGGGGTGGCATTCCCCTCTCACACACTACATCTGGCTCATGAGGTTTTCTTGTTTAAGACTCAGGTTGTGATTCAGCAGTGGAGACCACAAATGACCACACACCCATTTGTGATTCTGCAGGCAGCTCCCATATCCCATTTGAAGAAAGATATGCCTTAAGCTTCCTTCAAGAGGACAATCTAGACTCCCGTAATGTCCAGAGTTAGATGGTGGGTGTGGCTACATCATACAAGAGGTTTGTGTATGGGTCTTAGGGCATCTTCCAACAGAACTCTGATACATGAGAGAAGCTGTGAACCAAGAGATTGGGATCAGGTCTCCTGCTGACCGCACCCCCCCCACCCCGCCCCCCGGCACCTGCCACAGCCCAGATACACCTGTGTCACAATCAGACAGATTATGCAGATTCAAGGGAAGCCCAGCAAGGGAACTGAAGGCTGCAAGCCTCCAGATACGGCCACTGTTCTCAAAAGGAAGAAAGAGGGCAAAGCAATAAATGGAAAAATATATTTATTAAGTGTGCCTTTTATAGAGCAACTACTGAAGCAGGCATCTCATTGTCGGGTACATCATTCACCAACTAGCGCAGACAGGAGACAGCATAGAAATTCACCANGAGAGGAGAACTGGGGCTTTAGGAAACACTCTTGTATCACAGTGAGTCCAAAAATATGTGTGCAAAAAAAAAAAAAGAGTGCCAGCATGCCAATGAGCTGGCCAGCCCCAGCCAGAAAACCTGTGATCTGTAACATCCTATACTGAAGAGCAAAAGGTGTTTCCTGGACATGGCCACGTGTGCTTCAAGGCTGAAAAGACACTTCACAACATGTTTACCAGATATTATCACTACTTGTACCTTTGGTCAAACTGGGAAAACCATCTCTCACAGGAAAACTAAGAAAACTATGGATTTTTCTGAAATGATGAGTCACACAGAAGCAAAAGCTCTGAAAAGTAAGAGATTCTAAGAAATTCATCCTTCAGGCTGATTGCCTCTGAATTCAGTTGGTAAATATTTTTTAAGCATTAATGTAGTACTTTTTAGCATGTTTTCAAAATGTATACATCACTAATTCCAAAAAATGTTCACTACCCCTCAAAAAAGCCTGTAACTTAGCAGTCACTCCCCACTCACCCCAGTTCCTGGCCCCTGGTAACCACTATTCTGTAATTTGTCTCCACAGATTTGCCTATTCTTGACATTTCATATAAATGGAATCATGCAGCATGTGACTTTTCTCAAGGTTTCTTTCACTTACTATGTTTTCCAGGTCCATCCATGCTGAAGCATACGCCAGTACTCCGTTTTATTTTACAGTTGAATAATGTGCCATTGTATAGTATACCACATTTATTTACCCATTGATCAGCTGATAGACATTTGGGTTATTTCCATGCTTGCCTCTTACAAATCGCAGTGCGGCAAACACTGACATACAAGTTTTCATGTATATGTATGCCTTCATTTCTCTTGAGTAAAAACCAGGAGTAGCATTTCTGGCTCATATGGTAATATCTATGTTTAACTTTTTGAGGAACTGCCAAACTATTTTCCAAAGTGGCTGCACCACATTACCTTCTCACAAGTGATGGAGGAGAGTTCCAGTTTCGCTCTACCTGTCATTGCCTCTCTCCCCGATTAGAGCCGTCTTAGTGGGTGTGCACTGCTATTTCATGGTGGTTTTTGATTTGCATTTCTTCATGAATAGGGATACTGAGAGTCTTTTCATGTGCTTATGAGCCACTTATATCTTTGCTTTGTAGAAGATACAAAAATATGTTTACTCATTTGTTTATCAAATATGTTGCTCCTATTTTAAACTGAGTTATTTGGCATTTTACTGATAAAAAGTAAGAGTTCTTGATATATTCTAGACACAAGATTATGGCTTCCAAGCATCTCCTTCCATTCTGAGTTGTTCTGTCACTTTCTTGATAGTGCCCTCTGAAGCATAAAAGCTTTGTGCCCCACTGATGAGGTCCAGTTTATCTATTCTTCCTTAGGCTTATGTTTTGGGTGTTGTATCTAAGAACCCATGGCCTAGTCCAAGGCCACAAAGATTCATCCCTGCTTAGTTCTAAGATATAGTTCAAGCTCTGACATTCAGGCTGATGCACTTTCAGCTAATTTTGTATGTAGTGTGAGGTAGGGATCCAACTGCATTCTTTTGCATGTGGATATCCAGCTATCCTGGCACCATTTTCCAAAAAGACTACCTTTCCTACTGAATTCTCTTGCCACACTTGCCAAAAATCTATTGGCCATAAACCTAAGGCCATTCCACTCCACTGGTTTATATGCCTCTTCTTTTGTCCATACCATACTCTTTTGATTACTGTAGCCTTATAATAAGTTTTGAACCAGAAGTGTGAATGCACCAACTTTGTCCTTTTTCGATGTTTATCTGGCTATTCTGGGTCCTGGCATTTCCATGTGAACTTCAGGATCAGCTTATCAATTTGCACAAAAAAGCTAGCTAGGATTTTGATAGAGATTACACTGAATCTGTATATAAAGTTGAAGAGTATTGTTAACAATATTTATGTCTGATCCTAAACATAGGATGTCATCCCATTTATTTAAGCCTTCAACGTCTTTCAACTATACTTTGTAGTTTTCAGGATATGTCTTGCACTTCTTTCATTAGATTTATTCCTATTCTCTCTGATACTATATAAACAGAATTATTTCTGAATTTTATTTTCACATTGTTCATTGCCAGGGTAAAGAGAAACAACTGATTTCTGTATTGACTTTGTATTCCACAACCCTGAATCCACATATTAGTTCTGCTGGGTGTGTGTATCTGCATGTGTGCATGAAGTCCCTAGAATTTTCTACATACAAAATTGCATCATCTGTAAGGAATTTTACTTCTTTTACAAATTTGGATGTCTTTTATTTCCTTTTTCTTTCCCAAATGCTTCTTAAGTATTAGCATATCAAACATTTTTAACCTAAGTTTTACTTGGCTGCCTGTGCCAGACAGCCTCCTAAGAGAATCCCCTGTTCTAGGGCCACCTTCAGACAAGTTGGTGCTCAAGGACGCTAGCACCATCCACTCAAAGGCAAAAGCACTTTGAGGCCAGGAGGATATTAGCACCACCACCAGCAAGGTCCTATTCCTCACCCCAAGCTCAGAACACTAGGCTTCTGTACCCATCTGGTCACCAATCTTACACTTACTACCTTTCTCAAGATCCCAGAATACAGTAAGTCCTCTACACACAAACCTTCTAGTTGCAGACTTTCCAAGAGGCATGCCAGCCCTTGTATTCCAGGTGTACTTTTCAAGGTACTCTACTATAAGACTGAAATGTTTTACTTTCTGCGCTTGTATGTGTTACTTGTGTGAAAAGTATTGCAAACCTCTTCAGTACAGTAACATACTAGTACCGTACAGGGCTACATACAGTACTATACCTTATAGTTTACTAGTACAGTACTGTATAGCTGGCTGTGTTAGCTGGGTACCCAGTCTAACTTTGTTGGATTTACTAACAAATTAGACTTACAAATGTGCTCTCAGAACAGAACTCATTCTTATGTAGGGGACTTACTGTTAAAGGAGGGCAGCAGTGGGGTCAGGGCAGGAGTACCCGTGGGAACCCACGGAAGATCCGGGGCTTGGCTTGATGGTTGAGTCACCCTACCATCTTTCCCCATGGGGGTTGCTTCCCCACCCAACTCCAGCTGCCCAAGGTGCAGAGGGGTACAAACTGAAAGGTACCTTGGACACACATGTACACAGCCACCAAGAACCAGACTGTCGCTGTCGCACAATCGAAGCCAAGGAGGGCAGTCCTGGCCCGGTCAGTCACACCGTGGATGGCTGCGAGCAGCTTCTCTGGCTGGAGCTGTACCGGCTCAGGACAAAGGTG
>SJYQ01095474.1:2327-81721 GCA_006410935.1 Redunca redunca
AAAACAAAATGACAGCTAAACCTCCATAGCCTTGATCTGCCTGTGATGGAAAATATCATACACTTTTGCTCTTTGGATTTTGATCCACAACAAAACTTTCCACTAGAAACCAGTATGGAAGTCTCACCACCTCCAGGTCAATAGTACTTAAGGAATCTTGATGTCACCCCCTTTTTCTCCACTCCTTTCACTCAACACTGCCTGCCATGCCATACATCTGCATTCACATTCAGCCCTTGCTGGCTGATTGGTTATTTTTTTTTCCAGTCCTTTGAAACCAGTTCTATCTGACCCCCTAAATCTTTGCTCTTAGCCTCTGTAGCTGAGGGATTATGCCATGCTGCTCTTCGTGTTAGTTGAGTTCTTATTAGTGTAAAGATGGGGAAAACCGAGACTCACAAAAGGTAAATAATTTATCCAGACTCATTCAGCTTATAGATGACACTTGGGTTCCACCTCCAGTCTAGCTGACTGCAGAACCATGGTTGGCTGGGGCTGCATTTTCTGCTCAGGCCTTTGCTTACTATGGTCCCATTCCCTCTCCCATCCTCCCCCCAGGCCTCTCAGCTCTTAGCAAAACACATCCCACCTTCCCATCCTTGGCTCCCATCGTCTGTCTCTACCTGGGTAATACTCTCTGGTCCTCCTCAAGTCCTACCTCCTCCAGGAAACTGTCCAGAAGAGAGCTCCAAAAGCTCTACTTGTCTCACCATCCACTGTGCACCGCCGTGTGCATTTACACTATCTGTCGGGAGCACTGGCAGTGGAGATGCCTGAGCTGCTGGGCTGGACCATGAGCTCCCAGTCCTGCACTTCTTTGCCCCTCTCACTGCACCCCGTGCCTGGCACTCAGGAAGGATGAGCATCTGCGTATGGTTAGCAGAAATGCTGCCAGCAGGTTCAGCAAGTTCAGCAGGTATTTATTTAAGGTCCATTATGTGCTGTCTGTCTTCAAGACCCTGTCACACAGGCCACCCCACTTAAGTCTATTTAAACTGCTCCTGCGTGCTTGAAAGTGAAAGTGAAGTCGCTCAGTCGTGTCCGACTCTGCCACCCCATGGACTGTAGCCCACCAGGCTCCTCCGTCCATGGGGTTCTCCAGGCAAGAATACTGCAGTGGGTTGCCATTTCTTCCTCCAGGGGATCTTCCTGACCCAGGGATCGAACCCAGGTCTCCTGCATTGCAGGCAGATGCTTTAACCTCTGAGCCACCAGAGAAGCCCTCCTGCATGCTTACTGGCTTCTATTCTCACACTGTTCTGTGTCCTTACGAGGCAAAAATTGGCTCATCCAATTCTTATGAAAAAAAGGAACAAAGTGAATTGTTCCCTGAGTCTAAAAGCAAGCAGCTACTTACAAGTTGTAGCTTTAAGAGGATTTAGGCAGGGCTCCTCACTTCCAAAATGTCCATTCCCCTGGGTGTCATGATAGCTTCCTTCTCTCAGATGAAATCTTTTTGTTCTTCCTCTGAGGTTACTTCTAAAATGCAGCCCCCTCCACCTTCCTCACGGATATTAAGCCTTATCAGCAGACATCATAACTGGGAATCAGGAGGAATCAGACATGGGAAGAGTGTTTGGGAACAGGGAGCACAGTCCAACTCCTTAACAAGGCTCAGAACACCCGTCAGGATCTGGCCCCTGCCTACTTCCCCAGCTTTCTCTCCATTCACTCTTGCCTTTGTAAGGGTTTAATTCTGTACCATCTGATATTATATACTTCATCATTCTCTGCTCTCTTTCACTTTCCTGACTTTAGACATATTGTGCTCACTTCTTTGACTGCCTTAACTCCTACCCATCTTTCAAGTTCAGACCTCACTTCCTCCAGGAAGCTTTCCCTACTCATCTCAGTCTGGGTTTGATGCCCCTGCCACATATCCCATCGCTCCTTGTGCTTCCTGAATCGTAGCGCATAATGCACTGCTGACTGTGAGTTCCAAGGGTGCAGGTTCCATGTTGGACTTGGTACTATCCCAACACCAGATACTGCCTGGCACATAGTAGCTATTCAAAGAATATTCACGACAGGAATCAATAAGCTGAGCCTGAATGGATAGATGAGTGTTTTAGGGACAGACTTTGCCTCCTTCACATCAAGGAATTGCTTTGCTCCAGCCCCATGTAGTTTTTCTGGCTAAAAAGTGCTGGCTAGACAAGACCCTGCTAAAAAGTGTACTATAGATGGATCACAAAGGACACTGAGGATGTGTATAATTCCATGCAACCCATTCCCAAGCCTAGTTGTACAACCTGGAGCATGTGTCATTTTCTTTTGACAGGAGATACTGTACCAATGAAGCTTCCCCAATAAATCAGTGGGTAAAGAATCCACCTGCAATGCAGGAGACCCAGGAGACACAGGTTTGATCCCTGGGTTGTAAAGAGCCCTTGGAGAAGGAAATGGCAACCCACTTCAGTGTTCTTGCCTGGAAATCCCCATGGACAGAGGAGCCTGGTGGGCTACAGTCCATGGGGTTGCAAAGAGTCAGACACAAGTGAGCAACTAAACCACCACCACCAATGTGCCAACATGCCTGGGAGTGTATGTGCCCACCTCAGAAGCTTAGACATCACCACAGACTACCAGCACTGTAATAGCATAAGTGGGGCTCCCGAGATCCTGGATAAAGTTGTAAAGGCCATGTTGGAACCAAAGGTCAGATTTCCATTGTACAAAGGTGATGGGCCAAAGATGTCCTTTAATCCCTGAGACATGAGCTGGAAAGAAGCCAATAACTGCCAGATGCAGAAGAGAAATGCAGGGTAGGATCTCTCCTTTGGGTAGTGTGGACAGCACAGGTCACGCTATGCTTAATAGCTTGCAGGAGGCTTGGTCCAGGTCTCTGGGGAGGACAACCTGAGAGAGCAGAGCTACTTTTAAAGAGTCAAAAGAGGGACTTCCCTGGTGGTCCAGTGGCTCTAATTCCACCTCCCAATGTAGGGGGCCCAAGTTCCATCCTTGGTCAGGGAACTAGATACTACATGCCGCAACTAAGACCTGCTGCAGTCAAATAAACAACTTTTTTTTTTTAAGAAAAGGAGTCAAAAAGATGATCATAAGAAGCCAAACTTTGCAAGTCTGACTGAAACACGAATCACGGTCATGGTTACAGCTGGCCATTATTAAGAGCTAGAAACATGCCCACTCGGTTCTCAATGCTTTACAAATATTAACCGAGTGATCCTGACCGCACCTGGTGACAAGGTAGGTCCTATTCTCACCGCCACTTCATAGATGAGGGCACTGAGGCACAGGCATCCTAGGTGACTGATCCAGGATCACATAGTAAAAAAGTATAAAAAGAAGCATCGGAACCCACCATTTTGGCTTCAGAGCTTAGCTGAGATCCTTGATGAGAGTGGAGGGGACTGGCCATCCACGCAAACAACAGAATGACGGTCCGGTGGGGCTAAGGCTGGAAGGTGGTCAGGACCACACCACATGCAGCAGTACTCACTAAGCATTTTCTCTCCGTGTCCAACACTGGTCAGGCACTGGGCACAGTGGGTGAGTAGAATCCAGTCTCTGGCCTTGAGAGGCTCTCAGTCTCAAGTGTGGATAGCCCTGTGGTCAGGGCTGTGGCCGCGGAGATGTGGGAGTCCTGCTAGGCAAGCCCCGACCCCTTCCTGGAGAGGATTTATGGAGTAGGGAGGCATTCACCTGGGGCTGGAAGATGAGAACTCTGATTTGGGCTTTGTGTCTTTGTTTCCTACATCTTGTCAGGGGAAATGCCTGAAGGCCAAGGACTGTGCTTTACTTATCTTTGTCTTCCCAAGTGCCTTCACAATGGAATGGCACATAAAAGGTGTTTAATAAATGTGTATGAATGACATGAAAGAGGAAACTGAGTGAGCAGAATTGGTTGTAAGGAACTCCAGTCTGGGAACAGAAGCAGGCAAAACAAACATTCAGCAGATTCAGGTAGAAATGAAACCAGAGTGAGTGGTGCACAATAGAAAGAAGCCCTTTGCTGAGCCTGAGCAGGTCTGCTGGAAGTCTCTGCTCTCTGTCCTGGTTCTCTCTGTGGTCTGGAAGGACTGAGGGCAGAGAGTGGCTGTTCCCTGTAGGGGCCCTGATGGTGCCACCGTTGTGTCTCGAGCTTAGTCAGAAAGGCTGCTTCCAAGAGAAAGTTAGAAGTGCCTGCAGTCAGGTAACACACACATAGCTCCGGAAAGCCCTCCCAACACCAGATGTCATGATAACTGGCAGCTTCCTACAACTCTAGCTTCCAGCCCCCAGAGTGGGACCTGCATGATTTCATCACCCATCCCACATCACCTTTGGGAATCCTCAGATTATTCTCAAGGAGGGAAGGGAGTGATGAAACCCAGGGTCAAGTCCTCTGCTTTTCTTATCACCTTTGACACCAGCTCTCTGTTTTTAATGTCATCTTTGCCACCACATCACCAAAGGGACGATGAAAGACTTAAACTCATTGAGCATTATGATTCCAAAATTCAAAATCTGGACGAAAAAGAAAAACCTAAATATCTAACAAAGATTGGTTAAATAAATCATGGTATGCCCAAGCAATGAGACGTTTAGCAGCCATTAGAAACAGTGGCATAGATTTTTATTGACACGAAATTACATTTAAGACATATTAAGTGAAAAAATTAGTTATAAAACAGCTTGTAGATACACATGGATACAGTGACATACAGAGGGGGAGAAAAGCCTAGGAAGATATACATCAAATACTAAATGTTGGTTATTTCCAGGTTATATCTTCATGAATAATTTTTATTTTGTTTTTTATGTCTATTCTTAACTTGCATACAATGAGCAATCAATGACTAATCATAAAAGGTCGGTCTGAGTGAGAATCTTTGATGATTTTAAAAACAGACAACGTGACCCTGGGGTTTTATCAACCCCTCTGTACCTTGAGAATAATCTGAGAGACCGAAAGGTGACCTGGAATGGGTGAAAAGGTCACACAGGGTCACATGTTGCTGATTGCAAGTTGGAGTGGCAGGAAACTGCCAATTGCTGTAAAATCTGCTGCGTTCAGGAGGTCTTTTTGGATAACAATATATGGTTCTGATTGCAGTCATTGCTAATTTTCTCCTCTCTGCCCTAGTCTCCAGAGTCAATGGTGGCAACATCAAGCGACTGAACCTGGGGCTGGGAGCGGAGAGCCTGGAAGTGGTCCAGGTCAGCTCTAATGAGCTTCCCCGACCTGCCAGTTTAGTTTCCTTTCCTTCTCCAGTTTAGTCTCAACTCAATCAGGGGTGAGCCTGGGCTGGGAGGGGATCAGTTTCCTCACCATTATTTCATTGTCTGCATTTACCTCCTGCCCAAGAGGCCAGCTCACTTTCCCACCGTCAATTATTTATATACAGAAGCTCAGAAAAGATCCTCGATCTTCCCCTCCCGTTTCCTCCAGGGTCTTGCCAGCAACAGTTTAACCCTCTCCCACTGCTGTCTTTCTGGACCTCTTTCTTGGCTCTGAGTCTGTCTTTCAATTATATTTAGAGGTCAGGCTTGGGGCAAGTGAGGAACAGAGTCAGGGGCAGCAGTTCCCGAAGGACCAGACACTCAGGCTGTTTAGCAAAGGTTAGGATTCTGGTAGCTTCCATGGTCATGCTGAGTTGCTCCATCCAAAGGTTGAGGAGCTCTGCCCCACCCAGCCCTTTTCTCACACAGACCAACGAGTACCCCATACACAGGCTGTGTGCACACAGATATACTGTATGCAGAAATGCTATGCCTGCCATCATGAATGTGGCTTCCCTGGTGGCTCAGACGGTAAAGCGTCTGCCTGCAATGCGGGAGACCCGGGTGAATACATGAATACATCATGAATATATGCACTCTTAGCCGTGCACACACAGACACCAGCACGTATTCCCTTAGGCATCCAGACCTGTATGTATATACACAAACATACGCACAGGTGCTGCGTGTCACAGCGCACAATGACATGCAGACACCCACAGACTCTTGTGCATTCTCACACACACAGACATGGACACCTGTACACACACTTAACACATAGGCATGAGCACACAGAGGTCAGCACACACAGCTGACAGGTCACCCATCTCTAGACGGAGACCATGACCACCCACTCTGACACCAGGCTTGCTTTGTTCCGTAGGAAGTTCATGTAGGATGTTGGCTGGCCTTTGACAAAGGGTTCCGCCCTCCTCTGCCTCCTGCTCCACTGCCTGTTTCCTCCTTCCTACCCCACTATTGTCCCCCCTTTCCACCTGGAGCTGTATCTGGTCGAGGGAACGCTAATCACCATGACAGAACTGTTTCCACCTGTTCGCATCCCTGCTCGCCTCCCCCGAATGCCATTTCAGACTCAGCCGAGCAGCGGGAGGAGGCCTGCTGTGCGGCCCGGGTGAGACAGGGAGGAAGGAATGAGTGAGGGGACAATTGGAGTGTGAAAAGGACCCTGGCTAAGTGACTCCCCATTCCAGCAGCCACACACAAGATGCACATAATTGCTTTCAGCACAGTGGGATGGATAGAGATACAAAAGGTCAAATCAAGGATTGGTCCCATAATATCTTTTCTAAGCAGCAGCGTCAGACGTTTGAAAAGCATATTCACGCGTTGAGTTGCCAGAGTCTGGGGCAGGCTTTTTCAGAGGTGGTTGTGTGTTCCCTCTTTGAGGTGTGCCTGCCATGGTGATTGGATTCACATGGAGCAAGTGACTTCTCAATGCTCAACAAAGCTCTGCCTGTGAATTGGACTAAATAGACTACTTGGCAGGCAGCTGAGATAACTATGCTAAGTGAATTTCAGAGTTGCTGTCACTGCCTGGCTGCCCAAGCCTATGGCTAAGTGCAGAGGAAGGACCAAACTCCTGAACACGGCATTCAAGGCCCTCCCAGCTGTCCCGAAGTGATCTTGCCAGACACTTCCTAATGTGAAGGAGGGAAGTCTACCCCACTAGGCCTTTCTCCAGTGTTTGACTGCATCAGGAAACTGGCTGCTTTAAGGACCTTGCCCAGGGCATTCCCCAGAGTGCACTGTCTTCCCTAATTCTCTTTTTTATTCAGGCTCGACTCAAATCCTAACTCCACCAATCCTTGCCTTTTTGCCTCCCTAGAAGTGACCATGGCCCTTGCTGGAAGAAGGAAGACAGCAGGATAACAGATGAAGAACCCGAGTCTGGATCCTGGGATCTGATATGATGCTAACAAGCTCTCTGGGCTGGTGTGTTGAGGGCAGGCTGTGAGGTAGGGCAAGAGAGCAGAAACAGAATGCAGTTTGGAGACTGTTGCCGTCACCCAGGGGAGGGAAGCCGATGACTTGAACCAATGGGGTAGCAGTGGAAGTGATGAAGAAAGGCTGTGTTTGTGTGTGTGTGTGTGTGCTGAGTCGTTCAGTCGTGCCCGACTCTTTGTGATCCTATGGACTGCAGCCCGCCAGGCTCCTCTGTCCACGGGATTCTCCAGGCAAGAATACTGGAGTAGGTTGCCATGTATCCCCTCCTCCAGGGGATCTTCCCAACCCAGGGATCAAACCCAGGTCTCCCACATTGCAGGCGGATTCTGTTAACAGATACGTATGCAGAAACACAAATTTTGAGGATGGATACTGAGTCTTGTTTTGGATGTATATAAAAAAGAGTCGGACATGACTGAGTGACTGAACTGAACTGAAAGTGCCTTTAGGTATCCAAGTAGAGAGAGAAAGGCTGAGGGAAAAAAAAAAAGAGGCAGCAGGATCCTGAAAGATAGTGTTTTAAGGAGAAAAGCATGATCAGCCTTGTTAAAAACAGCCAAGGACTTCCCTGGTGCCCCAATGGCTAAGACTTCATGCTCCCAATGCAGGGAGCCTGGGTTTGATCCCTGAATAAAGGAATCTGGTGGGTTACAGTCCATGGAGTCACAAAGAGATGGACACCACTGAGTGGGCACGCAACTATACACTGGGAACCACATCCTGCATACTGAAACTAAAGATCCCAAGTGACGCAACTAAGAGTCAATGCAACCAAAAAAAAAAAAGAAAGAAAGAAAGAAAACAAACAGCCAATAGGCCTAGTAAGAGGAGAACCAGAAGCTGACCATTGCATGGAGTTATGTAGATGCCTTTGATGACAAGTGACAAGTGTGGTTTTTATTAAGTGAGTGTGTGTGTTAGTCATTCAGTTGTGTCCGACTCTTTTGCAACGCCGTGGAATCTAACCCACCAGGCTCTCTGTCCATGGAATTCTCCAGGCAAGAATACGCGAGTGGATAGCCATTCATTCTCTTCTCCAGGGGATCTTTCCGACTCTGGTATCTCCTGCATTGCAGGCTGATTCTTTATTGTCTGAGCCGCCAGGGAATCCTGTGGTTTTATTAAGTGTGGAAGTCGCTCAGTCGTGCCTGACTCTTTGCGACCCCATGGACTGTAGCCCACCAGGCTCCTCTATCCATGGGAGTTCCCAGGCAAGAATACTGATGTGGGTTGCCATTCCCTTCTCCAGGAAATCTTCCCCATTCAGGAACTGAACCCAGGTCTCCTGCATTATAGGCAGATTTTTTTACCAACTGTGCTACCAGGGAAGCCTGGTTTTATTAAGTAGTGGAGGCAAAAGCTTGAAGTGCAGTGGTTTCAGGAGGAAAAAGTGAACTTTTGAGAAGTTTTGCCATAAAGGGAAGCAGATCAATGAGGTGGGGTAGTGGGATCAAGAATTTTTTCATGGAAAAAAATACTGTCTTCAAAACACATTTGCCATCTACCTGCTACTCCATTCTATTCCTCTTATCCAAAGATGGAGAATGTCTCAGGTTTCACAAAAAATAAAGTCAAAATAAAGTTCAGCTCTCAGTGATTGAAGGAGTCCCCATCCCAAGTTTCACTGGAAACCAGGATAACTCTTATTTTAAACTCATTTCTGTGGCTCTGGTCACATCAACCTTTCTCCTGACCAATTTATCATTCTTCTTTCCAAATTTCTCTTCTAAAACCAAGACAGGATTTTTTTTGTTTGTTTGTTTCAGAGACTTTTCTTCCCCCAGTACAAGTTCAGGAAGTTGTACTGGCAAATCACAGAGATTTTCCTGGCAACTTAAAAAGATATAACAAATAATTTGAAATGTAATGTTCTTCTCCATAGGAAAAAAATCTGTGGCATATCAGCTGCAGAGATGTTAAGTGCATTTTCAGTTTTCAGAAAGTACACTGTGTATCAGGTAAGTAATTTCATTAGCCTATTGTGTGGCGTGAGCTATTGTAAGGGTCTGTCATGTCACCATTATTCCCAACCCCCGCTGGAGTTTAATCACTTTCAGGGCTATTTGCAACTATGGTTTCCCATTTCAAATCACATTAGGCTAAAATTAAGCCCATAACTTATACTTTGGGATGTAAGTGTGCAGCATTTTCCATCAACGTATTCCACTGGTTAAGTTGCTTCTGAGTGATGTCAACAAAAAAGAAAGGATATCAAACTTGGTGTGAAAAGTTTGTAATTTTCCTGAAGGTCACCACTGGTACGGAGATAACTGGGGTCAGGGGCCCCATCTTTCACTGACTGTGTGATTGTAATCTTGTCAGCCTCATAGCAATGTTTGTGAAAAAGTCAGTTGCTCCTCTCAAGGTGATGAATCTTTCTGCAATGGCAGTTGGGGGCGGCTCCTGGGTTTCCTGTGGTCTCTGACTTCACAGAGAGCTGCCAGTTAGAGTTGCACAAATTAGAGACGTGGACGAACTTAGAGACTGTCCTACAGAGTGAAGCAAGTCCAAAAGAGAAAGACCAATATCGTATATTAATGTATATATGTGGAATCTAGAAGAATGGTATAGATGATCTTATTTGCAAAACAGGAATAGAGATGTAGACAAGAGGAAAAATGTAGGGACACCAAGTGGGGGGTGGAAAGGGTAGGGGCGGGATGAATGGGGAGATTGTAACTGACATATACACACTACTGACACTGTGTAAGAAAATAGATAACTGAGGAGAAACTGCTGCACTGAACTCCACTCAGTGCCCTGTGGTGACCTAAGTGAAAAGGAAATCCAGAGAGGAGGGGACACGTGTGTATACATAGCTGATTCCCTTTGCTCTATAGTGGAAACTAACACAACGCTGTAAAGCAACTGTACTCCAATAAAAATTTGTTTAAAAAGAGTCGCACAGGTGGTGAATAACACCTTCGGGAGTTGTGCAGTGCACAACCTATGCAGCTGTACGCTGCAGCTCTGCTTCAGAGAGCTAACGTGGGTGGAAGAAGAGAAGGAGGGGGCGAATGCATGGAGTTTCTTCTCCAGCAGCGGTGCTGCCTCTGCCACTGCGGCCCTCTCTGCTCCATTCCAGTGGAGAGGACTGGGGCCAACGTGTCACTGTCATCACGCTGTTCAAAAATATCCCATGTGTGATGTGCACTGTGGGTTTGCAACCATCATGTACAAAGGAAACCACAGCATGACTGTGGGCTGGCTCCACCCCTGTGTGCTCAGAAAAATGACTCCCAGGTTCCCACACAGGAAGCACCGGAACCCTGTGATAGCCAGAGAACCCAGGTCCTGCCTACCCCCAGCTGAGGCTCAAATGCCAGCTCCCGTTTCTTGAGAAGTACCTCCACGCTCAGGATTCGGGCGTCCCTTCTCCCACCTCTCCTCCCCTACAGCCCCCTAGGATTTTTCCTATAATTCTGCCTTCCCTGCAGAATGCTAGCCCCACCATGGAGAATACTCAGTTCCTTGAGATCTCTGAGGACGTTTTGGGTCTCTTGGAGGGAAACATCTACAGGAAATAACCTTTCTTTTATTAATATCAATTATATCTTACCAAAGACCCTTGTCGTGGACTGAATGTGTCTCTTACAAATTCCTGTGTTAAAACCCTAATCCCCAACATGATGGTATTTGGAAGTGGAGCCTTTGGGAGGTAATTAGGGTTAGGTGAGGTCATGAGGGTGGACTCTTCACGGGGTTAATGCCCTTATAAAAAGAGGAAGAAACACAAGACCCATCTCTCTCTCCCTGCCATGTGAGGATACAGGGAGAAGGCAGCCGTCTATAAACCAACAAGTAGGCTCTTACCAAGAGCCCGATCATGCTGGCACCCTGACCTCAAGTCTCCAGCCTGCAGAACTGTGAGAAATAAAGGTTTGTTGTGTAAGCCATTCAACTTGTGGTATTTTGTTATAGGAGCCCAAGCTACGGCAATCCTTTCCCCAGAGGACTGAAGAGAAAGAAAACTTCCCTTCTAGCCTGGAAGGTTCTTTCTTCTCTTGACTTAAATCTGACTTCTAGGAGGTGGAGGTCCTAATTTTGCTCTAACAAGACATGGATGACCCCTTCCTGCCTTTCCCACCGTCAACCTTCTTCAGCAGCTGAAGTTCACTGTCATGGTTCTCTTCAGTATTTTCTTCAGCAAGTTGAGCTTCCCTAGCCCCTCCTGTGAATAGTCTGGTTTCCAGATGCTTCACCACCAGAGTCAGCCTGTCCCCCACCTACCATGCTGGCATTTCTTACACAGCCTGGGACCCAGAAGTGACCACTCGCTGTGATGTGGTTTCGTGGCAGGAGACTCTGCGTCTAATTTCATGTTAGAATTTTATTTGACATAGGGTACTTAGGGGGACAATATGGTGCTTCAAGGACTGACTTTATAAATATAGACTGGATTGGCATGCTTAGGCAGAAAAAAAAGACTGGAATTGAGCTATTACTTTATGTTTTGTAATGACTCAGGTGACTTTGATATATGTCTCTGGTAACATCTATTAGATTCAATCAACCCTACGTGACCTTCAGCAGATTTTCTCTCCATTTTGGGTCTCAACAACCTCATCAGGAAAATGGGAGTGTTAATTTGATGATATCGAAGCTCTTCGTGATACGTTCTTCTTTCTTCGGGGCCCGGTGTTACCCAATACTGAAGAGCACCCACCCAGCTCTGTGACCCTCAGACACACGGCTGGAGCTGCGGGCATGGGCTCTCCTCTGTCTCTGCCTGGAGGGAGAAACGCGGTGAGACAGAGAGGTGCGAGGAGGGAGGCTCTTCCCGGAGTCCAGGACCAAGAGACCAGGGGCACCAATGCAGGCCGGACCAAGGTCCAGACTCAGCTCCTACACCTGAGCCAGGCGAGCGTGGAAACTAGGGGCAGAAGGAAACGGTCTCCTTCCGACTCGCCCTCTTGCATGTCCATACCAGGGTAGGAGAAACGCTTTATGGATGAGGATCTTCCCTCTGTGTGTGCTCCTCCTGGGGTGTCTGTCTGCTTCCCCAGCGGTTATCTGCTCAGCATGGCATCTCTGAGAGGAGAGAGAGAGGGTCCCCATCAGTGGACAGAAAGGGGGCTGAAGTGCTCCAGAGACATCCTAGGAGAGCTGCAGCTCCATTTTAGCTCCTCCATCCTTCCTGGCCCCTCCACCCCAGCATGACCCAGAATTGCCACTTCAGGGTGAGTGTGTTACCCTCAGTCACTTCTCACAAGATCCAATCCTACCCCTGAAAGGTGAGTCCGGGAGGAGCGGGCAGTGCCTTGTGCTTCTTGGCAGTGGTCGCTGACCCGGGCTCTTCCCTGTTCTCTGAGCTGATTCCTGTCCGGAGCCTCCAGGTCTCTGCTGCATTCTTGGCCAGCGCGGCGCCCTCCCTCCTACCCATCCCTGCCCTCGCCCCGCCAAGTCCTCAGTCCCCAGGATGTGCAGCCATTACGAAACGTCTGATCTGGTCTAATCTCCAACAAGCAGCCTCTTTGGATGCTTTTTCTCTCTGGCAAACCTGATTTCTCCTGATGTGTCGACCTCTGGGCCGCTGAGGCCGTGCTGACCTCTCTGGGGAGCTTGGCTTTTGTGACGCCTGGGAACCACCTCTCCTGAGGACTGTATCAGCTGATTTTGCGTCACATGTGAGCCCACCCATTCTTTTCTAAAAAGGACTTGGTGGGGCAGCCCATGGTGTGACAAAAGCTGTGAACACCTCTCCTTTCTCAGGGTGTCTTTCAGCCCTCCTGCCTGCCAGGTAAGAGCCAGGGGCCAGAGGTAGGGTGAAAACCGCAACCGCCTGATGTCATGCAATAGCAGTGAGACGACAGTCATTTAGACGCCGGACATGCTGACAAAAGGGGCCAAACATGTATCATATCATGTTTGTTACAGCCATTGCGCTTAGTTCCTCAGCTGTGTCCGATTCTTTGAGACCCCATGGACTGTAGTCCACCAGGCTCCTCTATCCATGGGGATTCTCCAGGCAGGAATACTGAAGTGGGTTGTCATGCCCTCCTCCAGGGGATCTTCCCAACTCAGGGATTGAACCCAGGTCTCCCGCATTGCAGGCAGATTCTTTACCATCTGAACCGCCAGGGAAGTTTTCTATTAGTTTGCTAGGACTGCCATAATGAAATACCCAGACTGGATGGTTTACACAGCAAACATTGACTTGTCCACAGTTCTGGAGGCGGGAAGTCCAAGACTGAGATGTCGGCATCTCGGGTTTCTTCTGCAGCTTCACCTCAGTATGCAGACAGCTAAGCTGCCTTTTTCCTGCCTCTTGACACAGCCTATGCTCTGCGCAGTCACCTCTGGTGCCCCTCTGTGTGTCCAGACAGCCTCCTCTTGAAAGGACACCAGTCAGGTTGGGTTAGGGCCCTAACAGTTTCATTCTCCTGCAATCACCTCTTTAAAGGTCGTATCTCCACATTCGGAGGTTCTGGGAGCTAGATCAGCATATGAATTCTGGGGGGACACGAGTCAGCCAATTCAGCCCGTAACAATATCTTTCCCCAATCCCATTGTCAGTTTGCTTTGAGGTCACAGCAAAAAGAACTGTCTCAAGTTGCAGCATGAGAGATTTTAGCTAGATTTAAGAAAAAGTTCAGGCATATCCCAAGTTCTGATCCTGGGGTGGGATCTCAACTGGGGGTGAGGAAGGAGAAAAGAGGAAGGCAGACAACCTAGAAAATACAATATATTTCCACTCATTTGGGATGTGGTGTCCAGATCAGGAGGTTAATTTAAACTAAATGATTATTCAGTTTCAACATTAATTTATTCGATCAACCATTCATTTAGAAACCATCCACTGAGCCCTCACCTTGTACGAGACATGGGGAATCCAAAAGTAAACCAGTGAGGGTTCTTACCCTCACTGAGCAGTTATAATGATGTCTAAACCCTGGGTTTAGGGTTAGGTTGGATGGGAGGAGGGCAGGAGCAGCCAAAAGAAAGAGTGTTAAGAATGTTGTAAGGGAGAATTCCCTGGTGGTCTAGCGGTTAGGACTCTGTGATTTCACTGTCGAGAGCCTGAGTTCGGTTCCTGGTCGGGGAACTAAGATCCCGCAAGCCACATGGACAAAAACAAAAAAAGAGAATCCTATGAGGCAAGTGAGGGAGATGATTAAGAGGCACAAATTTCCAGTTATAAAATAAATATGTGAACAAATGGGACCTAGCCAAACTTATAAGCTTTTGAATAGCAAAGGAAACCATAAACAAAATGAAAAAACAACCTATGGACTGGGAGAAAACATTTGTGATGCAACCAAGGGGATTGATTTCCAAAATATACAAACAGCTCATACAACTCAATAACAAAAAACAAACAGCAAATGGGCAGCAGACCTAAGAGAGATTTCTCCAGAGAAGACATACAGATGGCCAATAGGCAATGAAAAGACGCTCAACATTGCTAATTATTAGAGAAACACAAATCAAAACTACAATGAGGTGTCACCTCACACCAGTCAGAATGGCCATCAAAAGGTCTATGAATAATAAATGCCAGAGAGGGAATGGGGAAAAGGGAACCCTCCTACACTGTAAATTGGTGCAGCCACTATGGAGAACAGTATGGAGGCTCCTTGAATAGCTAAAAATAGAACTAGCATAGGATCCAGCAACCCCACTTCTGGGGATACATCCAGAAAAGATAAAAACTCTAATTCTAAAAAATACATGCACCCCAATGCTCAAAGTGGCACTATTTACAATAACCAAGACATGCAAGCAACCTAAGTGTCCATAAACAGATGAATGGATAAAGAAGATGTGGTACATATATTAATATATACGATGAAATACTGCTGCTGCTGCTGCTAAGTTGCTTCAGTTGTGTCCAACTCTGTGTGACCCCATAGACGGCAGCCCACCAGGCTCCCCCATCCCTGGGATGCTCCAGGCAAGAACACTGGAGTGGGTTGCTATTTCCTTCTCTAATGTATGAAAATGAAAAGTGAAAGTGAAGTCACTCAGTCGTGTCCGACTCTTCGCAACCTCCACCCATGGGATTTTCCAGGCATGAGTACTGGGATGGGTTGCCATTGCCTTCTCCAACAATGAAATACTACTCAGCCATAAAGCAGAATGAAATAATGCCATTTGCAGCAAGTTGGATGAACCTAGATTATTATATTAAGTAAATCATATGGAGACAAATATACGTCATTTATATGTGGAATCTAAAATATGACACAGTAAACTTATTTATGAAGCAGATTCACAGACACAGAAAACAAACTTACAGTTCCCAAAGGGGAAGGGGAGTGGGGGGGGGGGAATAAATTGGGATTAGGAGATTAACAGATGCACAGTACCATGTACAAAATAGATAAATAACAGGGATTTACTGTAGAGCACAGGGAACTACATTCAATATCTTGTAGTAAATTATAATGGAAAAGAACTGAAAAAAGAATAAATACATATACATGTATGTGTGTGTGTATGTAAATATATATATATATATATATATACACGCATGCATGCCAAATCATTTGAGTTGTCTCTGACTCTTTGTGATCCCATGGACTGCAGTCCGCCAGCCTTCTCTGTCCATGGGCTTCTCCAGGCAAGATACTGGGGTGGGTTGCCAGGCCCTCCTCCAGGGGATCTTCACGACCCAGGCATCAAACCTTCCTCTCTTACGTCTCCTGCATTGGCAGGCGAGTTACCACTAGTGCCACCTGGGAAGCCTGTATGTATATATACATGTATATTCACATATATATGTCTATATAGATATACATATCTATATAGACATATATACACATATAGCCCGCCAGGCTCCTCTGTCCAAGGGATTCTCCAGGCAAGAACACTGGGGTGGGTTGCTATGCCCTTCTCCAATATATATACACATATATAACCAAATCGCTTTGCTGTACACCTGCAACTAACACACTACTGTAAATCAACTATACTTCAATAAAAATGTCACAGGGATGTAATGTACAGCCTATAGCTAATAACACTGTAATAACTTTGTATGGCGACAGATGGAAACTAGACTTATCTATCAAATTAAAAATAAAAAAAGAATGCCATGAGTCTTGAATGTTAGTGAAACCACAGGCCTGAAAGCAGGATCAGCACAGGCCCGAGCATTTCCTTCCTGGCCCTCAGCAGTCCTTACACTCAGAGCAGGAGCTTGTGTTTGATAGAAGCTTGCATAAAGCATAACCTCTTACGTTTGGGACATTTGAAAGACCTTACAACCTGAGCTAATCCAAGGGAAACTGGAGACGTTTCTGCGACCCATACCGGGACAAAGAGGTGTAATGCCCAGTTGGCACTGCAGGGGTGTTGCAATGGCCACAGATCATGAGGTCGGGGCTCCAGTAGACCCTGATCCTGATCTCACTGCAACTGCAGACAAGCAGGTGAGTGTTGCCCAGACACCTCTTCCCCTCACCTCATACGGAGGGCTGGTCACATCTTCCCTGTGGGCCCCACTAGATCTGCGTGGAATCTGTGCAGAGTGTGTGGCTGCTGGAAGTGGACCTGCCAGAGACAGACACTTCTATCTAGTAGGTAAGCCTGCCATCTAGTGTCCATGCTTGGGCAGTACAGGGGCAGATGTGCTTTCCTCGCGCTATGAGCTGCACTCAGTTCAGTTCAGTTCAGTTGCTCAGTCATATCCGACTCTTTGCGACCCCATAGACTGCAGCACGCCAGGCTTCCCTGACCATCACCAACTCCCAGAGCTTACTCAAATTCATGTCCATTGAGTCAGTGATGCCATCCGACCGTCTCGTTTTCTGTCATCCCCTTCTCCCGCCTTCAATCTTTCCCAGGATCAGGGTCTTTTCCAATGAGTCAGTTCTTGCCATCAGGTGGCCAAAGTATTGGAGCTTCAGCATCAGCCCTTCCAATGAATATTCAGTACTGATTTCCTTTAGGATTGACTGGTTGGATCTCCTTGCAATCCAAGGAACTCTCAAGAGTCTTCTCCAACACCACAGTTCAAAAGCATCAATTCTTTGGCACTCAGATTTCTTTATAGTCCAACTCTCACATCCATACATGACTACTAGAAAAACCATAGCTTTGACTACATGGACCTTTGTTGCCTAAATAGTGTCTCTGCTTTTAAATATGCTGTCTAGGTTGATCATAGCTTTTCTTCCAAGGACCAAGTGTCTTTTAATTTCATGGCTGCAGTCACCATCTGCAGTGATTTTGGAGCCCTGAAAAATAAAGTGTGTCACTGTTTCCCCATCTATTTGCCATGAAGTGATGGAACCAGATGCCATAATCTTAGTTTTCAGAATGTTGAGTTTTAAGCCAACTTTTTCATTCTCCTCTTTCACTTTCATCAAGAGACTCTTTAGTTCCTCTTCGCTTTCTGCCATAAGGGTGGTGTCATCTGCATATCTGGGGTTATTGATAATTCTCCCAGCAATCTTGATTCCAGCTTGTGCATTTCACATGATGTACTCTGATTCCAGCGCAGCATTTCTCATGATGTACTCTGCATAGAAGTTAAATAAGCAGGGTGACAATATACAGCCTTGTGTACTCCTTTCCTGCTTTGGAACCAGTCTGTTTTTCCATGTCCAATTCTAAATGTTGCTTCTTGACCTGCATACAGATTTCTTAGGAGGCAGGTCAGGTGGTCTGGTATTTCCATCTCTTTAAGAATTTTCCACAGTTTGTTGTGATCCACACAGTCAAATGCTTTGGCATAGTCAATAAAACAGAAGTAGATGTTTTTCTGGAACTCTCTTGCTTTTTTGGATGATCCAAGGGATGTTGGCAATTTGATCTCTGGTTCCTCTGCCTTTTCTAAATCCAGCTTGAATGTCTGGAAGTTCATGGTTCACATACTGTTGAAGCCTGGTTTGGAGAATTTTGAGCTTTACTTTGCTAGTGTGTGAGATGAGTGCAATTGTGTGGTAGTTTGAACATTCTTTGGCATTGCCTTTTTTTGGGATTGGAGTGAAAACTGACCTTTGCCAGTCCTGTGGCCACTGCTGAGTTTCCCAAATTTGATCACCTCCACTAGCTTTGTTCATAGTGTTGCTTCCTCAGGCCCACTTGATTTCGCACTCCAGGATGTCTGGCTCTAGGTGAGTTGATCACACCATCATGGTTGTCTGGATCATGAAGCATCTTTTTTGTATAGTTCTTTTGTGTATTCTTGCCACCTCTTCTTAATATCTTCTGCTCTGTTAGGTACATACCATTTCTGTCCTTATTGTGCCCATCTTTGCATAAAATGTTCCCTTAGTATCTCTAATTTTCTTAAAGAGATCTAGCCAGAAGCATATTCTTTGGCTGCCCTCCAAGAGGGCACACCACTCTGCCTTCAGAGTGGATTTGATTTTTTAGAAACAACTGAAAGTCACACTAAGCCAAATGGTTACTGGTGGGAGTACAAAGAATAACACAGATTTTTCTCTGTGGTTTGTAACCATCTAAAGGCAAGTGACTATTATGAACATACATATATAAGATAAAATATATTTTTATATGTAAGAATATATATATTTAATTAGTATCTTAAGAGAATTAAAATTCTCCATTTAAAAAACCCGACAATGTATACCACAAACTCCTCCTTGGGTATGTTTTTATATAGAATTTAAAATATATCCTCTAGGGATGAATGTTGGTGCCATTTTTTTTGCATGCAGGCTCAACTTCTAAAAGAAAAGAATAGTCCATTTGTTTTATTTAACAGCTGAGGAGGGAGCTGTCTATACAACTTGATGGATCCCAGGTGCCCTTCATATCCTGCCCTCTCAGAGCTGAGTATTAAACCCAGAATTGGGTTCTGCCTCCAGGACCATCCATTCTGGAGCTTTCTTCAGAAGACTTCTGATGAGGGAAAGGGCTAATGGAGGGACACGAGGCAGGAGATCAGCCCTGTTCCTATTTCTCAAAGAAGATGTGGAGCCCAGTGTCCGTATCAGGTGAGGAAAAGGGCCCAGAGTCTGTCTGAGGACACACAGAGAGAAACAAAAAATTAAGTATCAGAGACTCAGACATCTGGTCCCTGGGGCCAGTGACTGAATGCTACTGCTCCCTCGAGGAGCAGGAGAGCCAGAGCCCCAGCCTGAGCCTGACTGGGATGGGAGATGCTAAAGAGAGCCCTCCCCAAACCAGCAAGGCCAATCCCTGGTGGTCAGGTCTTGGGTTCTGAAAGTCCTTGAGCTCCCTGTGTCCTGGGAAAAGGGCCCCCTGCAATTCCCAGAGCCCCCTTTCCCTGGAGTACAAGGTGAACCCATGTCCTTGGATACTTGCTGACTTCAACACTATCTGAGCTCAAAGGGTCCCTTCAGTGGGAATGAGGTTGGAATGCAGCCCAGATCACCAGACAGTCAGAAGAGTTAACTGACCTTTTTCTATATGAAACAAGACCAGGAAAATACGACCCTCACTTGGCCCTGAGCACTTGGCAATTCCATTATTGCCTTTGGTCAGCCACATTCTGGAGCTAGAAGAGTCCCAGCTAATAAAAGGAACAAAATAATTTTAAAAAATCACTAATGCTCCAAATGAAATAATGGGTCTAGGTACCAATCATCAGTGGATGCTAAGACCATCAAGTGAAAGGATGATGGAAACTTTGTGGACTGATCACTACCTAAACCCACTGATCTATCTCGGTATCATTGAAGGTTGAAACAACCAGATTCTATATGCCTCATAGTATTAGCACCAGATTATGAAGTATTTGTGCCTAAAAATATTGATATTGAATCTAATTTAGGCCTGGAGATAACTACCAGCTTATAGGAAATACAGAGGATAGAGGAACATATTACTTGATCCCACAAGAAAGCAATCAGATGAATACAGAACACAAGACAAGTTACCTGGCTCCTCCTCAAATCAATGTGAAGGTCGACTGCTTTAGAATAAAAGAAACCGAAAAGACATGGTCATGTGCAATATCTGGATTTTGAAAAAGCCAGCTCTAAAAGGATGTCTGAGGTAAGCAAGAAATTTGAATATGGACTGGGTTTAGATGAGAGTGAGAACTGTTGTTAATTTTATTAGGTAATTATGACACTGTGGAATAGGAAAACTCTCTTACTTGGAGATACAAACTGAAATATTTCAGGTGAAATGACAAGCTGTCTAATACTTGCTTTGAAGCACTCTAGCAGGAAAAAATGGGAGGGGTAGGTGAAACAAGATTACCAAAATGTTGATAATTATTGAAGTAGGGTGATGGAGGTTCTTTTTATTCTACTTTTGAGTATGTTTAGAAATTCCCATAGTAAATGCACGCGCGGGCGCGCACACACACACACACACACACAGAGACACACACAAACTGTGGTGCCCTTAACCCCTAAGCAGATCTCAGTTCATACTGTATTATGTAAAATTCAGCTGCAGCTTGGGGTCTGAGAAGAACAGACTTACACAAAATAGGTAAGGAATACCCACAGAGAATTCTGTGAGACTCTTCCTCCAAACATGATGGATTTGCAAATATGACTTAAAACAACACAACGGCACTGCACACCCATTAGAATGGCCAAAACCCAAGCGCTGACATCATCAAATGCTGGCAAGGATGTGGAACAACAGGTGCACTCATTCATTGCTGGTGGGGATGCCAAATGGTACAGCCACACTGTATGATACTATAATGGAGGATACAAGTCACTCTACCTTAGCCCAAACCCACAGAATATATAATACCAAGAGTGAACTCTAATGCACACTATGGCCTTGGGGTAATAGTGATGTGTCCATGCAGATTACTCAACCGCAACCAATGCCCCACCATGGTGTGGGAGGCTGATAATGGGAACCTTATGTATGTAAGAGAAGGCAACATAAAGGAAATGCCTGCACCTTTCGCTCAACCTTGCTGTGAACTTAAAACTGCTTTAAAATATAAAGTCTATTAAAAAAAAAGGCAATTGAAATGATCTTTTAAAAAATATTCTACAGTCCCCACAAGGGACAGAAAATTTCTATGTAAGAAGAATCTAAACCTCAATTTCTTGGCAATTCTGGGGACTGGCTACTAAGGTAAACAAAATAACCGGCATCTCCTACAGACAAACATGCAAAGATGTCTACAGCACACATCAACAAGCCAGAACACAGGGGAACACACAAACCTAGGTGCTGACACACCCCAGGCACAAAGTACACACACATATACTGACCCTACCACGGAGTCTAGCCACCAGGATGTGTGTAAATGTCCAGATACTCACAGGACATGAGAACATACTGCCTCCCACCCAGTGCTGAAATATAAATCCAAATACAAACAAACGCATTTAATAGTACTGAATATTAATGCATGGCTGGATAGAGAGGAAAATCTTTGGAAATGAAAACAAAACTCTGAACATCCACCCTAGTACTCCTGAAAGATCTTTTTTAACTTGAGGGTAAGTTTAAAGTTGTGTCTCCAAAAAAAACGAAATGTCAAAAGGAAAAAGACAGCGCTTGACTTTCTTGTGCTTCATTCTTCTCACATCACACATTTCTTCTGGGAAATCTAACCCAAAGCCTCATTCAGTACCTGTGTACTGCTGCTGCTAAGTCGCTTCAGTCATGTCCGACTCTGTACGACCCCATAGACAGCAGCCCACCAGGCTCCCCCGTCCCTGGGATTCTCCAGGCAAGAACACTGGAGTGGGTTGCCATTTCCTTCTCCAATGCGTGAAAGTGAAAAGTCAAGGTGAAGTCGCTAAGCACTCCCTATTCTCCCTCTCTAGCTCACACCTCTCTCTAAGCTTCAGACCTGTATTTCCAACTGCTCATTGAACAGTGCTTCTTGAAAATTAAGGTACAGGCTAAGTTTATTTCTCTCTCATATGATAATTCAGAGGTGGATGGCCCAGAGCAGGTTATATGGCTCTGCCATCTTCAACATATCTCTGCCCAAGGTGGCTATTTCACTTTTGGTATCTTTCAGCCGGTGGAAATGAGAAAGGAGTCAAGAGTGTTCATGCCCAATCCTTCTAAGAGCAAGACACACATCACTTCTCACATCCTATTGGTCAAAGTGTGGTCACATGGCTGCTTTCTGCAAGGGAAGCTAGCAAGTAAAGTCTCTAGCTGAGTGGCCGTGTCCAGCTAACACTAATCCTTGCAGAAGAAAGAAAGATATCGGGGGATTATCAAACCCAATATAAATAGAAGTCAGCTTCTCATCTTCTTGGGGCTTCCCACGTGGCTCAGTGGTAAAGAATCTACCTGCCAATGCAGGAGACGCAAGAGATGTGGGTTCAATCCCTGGGTCTGGAAGATGCACTGGAGAAGGAAATGGCAACCCACTCCAGTATTCTTGCCTGGGAAATCCCACAGACAGAGGAGCCTGGCGGGCTATAGCACATGGGGTAGCAAAAGAGTTAGGTACGACTGAATGACTGAACACGCGTGCATCATCTTCGTGGCCCCCTCTCCTAGGTATATCTGTTTTTCTCCTTTGATCCTCAGATTGATAAATGACCCAACATTTATCCAACCATCTAAGTAGGTTTCCCAGATTAAATACAGGATTCCCAGTTAAATCTNACCCTACTCTTTGCCTTTCTAAATCTTACTCATTCTGAAAAACCCAACTTAAATATCACTTTCTTTTTACTTATTGTTTTAAGCACATATGTTTGCTCCCATAGCCCTTGACACACACTGTATTGTAAGAGTTGACTTATCTGCATGTTTTTCCCAACTACAGGATGAGGACTGTGCCTTATTTTGATACATTCAGCAACTGATCAGCACTGCTGCTGCTGCTGCTAAGTCGCTTCAGTCGTGTCCGACTCTGTGCGACCCCATAGATGGCAGCCCACCAGGCTCCCCCGTCCCTGGGATTCTCCAGGCAAGAACACTGGAGTGGGTTGCCATTTCCTCCTACAATGCATGAAAGTGAAAAGTGAAAGTGAGGTGGCTCAGTCGTGTACGACTCTTCGCGACCCCGTGGACTGTAGCCTACCAGGCTTTTCCATCCATGGGATTTTCCAGGCAAGAGTACTGGAGTGGGATGCCATCGCCTTCTCCAGATCAGCACTAGTAAACAATAAATATTTATTAGTTAAATAAATATTTATTTGGCTTAAAATGGCCTTGCTCCCATTCCCTGCTGATCCAGCAGGGCTCAGTTGGACAAACTCCATTTCCAGATGTGAGCTCCTCTGTGCCAGTCCTAAGCTTGTTGTATCTTTGTCTGCACTGAAACTCTGGGCTTTGATTTCCCTGGCTCATCTGTGATGAAAAAGCTTCTTGTCCACTCCATTACGCTCCGACCGAAAGGATGCTGGAATAAGGAAATGACACCTTACCGAGTGAGGCCCTGGCCATCGCCCCTCCCGAGCTGAGTTTCAGATCATGATTCCAGCTGACATCAGGCAGCTGTTAGATGAGAGTTTTTCTCCTGCCCTCCCAACCCCCACAATCTGCCCCCAGCCCTCCCTCCTCCCCGGGGAAATCACTTCTCTTTTTTTTTATTTTGGGCCACATCAGTGTTTAGCAGGAGCAGGCAGCCATGCCTTGTTGGAGCTGTGATCTAACACCAGCTGACAGGTGGGTTTCGGGGGTGTCTCTGGGGCCGTGGCCTGTTTTGTGGATTTACCACTCTAAACTCAATTACAGGAGACTTTCACGCTCCACAGGCAATTCCAGTCCCTTTTTAATAAAAACTCTGGTGAGTAAATAAGTCATGATGATGATAGGGGCCTGCCATTTAATATTCATTGAAGTACACATGTTTGGAAATTGGAAGCAGAGTTTAATCCATTTTCATATTTATATCAACATGCAGCTTTAGAAAGGATCCCTCCTTTTCTCCAGCAATCTTGTCCATTTTTTGTTTGGAACAGTAAAGGTAAACTGGACATCAATTTTACTTTTTAAAAGAAATTAGAAATATCTGAAGTTATAATTAGGAAAGAGTGAGCCTCAGATCTGTTCATCTTTGACTCAGAACTAATTCCTGCTTTTCATGTGAACTCTTGGGAGAGGTAGGTAACAGATAAATCAAAGATGTTACCATCTGTGGCAGCTAGATTTTTTTGGATTTAACTTTGCTATGGGAGCTCAAGGATTAGAGCCAGCCCCCCAAGGAATGCAAAAGCACCCCACTTTATGTAAAGGTAAGATTCAGAAAATCACACTGTTCGTGGTTACCAATAAAGGTTACGGGACTGTTCATCAGGAGGGAGATTGAAAGCTGGGGACAAAGAGTTAACAGTGAAGGGTGTGGGGCACTGTGGTGCTGCCCCCTCCTCATGCCTGCTTTTTTTTTTTTAATGTGGATGAATGTTTAAGTATGGTGCTGTGGTTGAAGGCAACTCTTTTAATAATGCAACACACAGCTTCCTGAGGGGACAGCAGTTGATTTGGAAACTGAATATGGTGCACTCTAAATTCTCCTCCTCGAGGAGGGCTGACTAACTGATAAGTGCCATGAGCGAGCATGGGGACTCATTCTGTCAAATCAGCTTGCTGCAAAGGCCCCGTGCGGAACCCTCTCCAGTCTCTGGGAGCTAATACGAGCAGACACTTGTGACATTAGACAGTGCAGCAGGCCTGGCATAAAGGAAAAGTTCACCATCCGCTGACAAGGTGGTCTTTAGATGACAAGGATAAAGAAATCAGTGCAAATTTGTTAATGTAACAACTTGGAAAAGTATGCTTAAAAAAAAAACCCCACCCTTATGGAGAGAGAGGATCAAAAGGAAAAGAAGGCAAGTGTAGTACTCGGAAGCTTTTCTTGGGCTTTCTGCACCTTCAGGGCCATTGACTTTTCTCCTGGTCCTTCTTCTAGGCTGGGGTACCTTCAGTTGAGCAAGTCTTAAGCTTCGTCATTCTATGAGCTGTTCTGAGTTGTTGTTGTTCAGCCTCTCAGTTGTGTCCAGCTCTTTGCGACCCCATGGACTGCAGCATGCCAGGCTTCCCTGTCCTTCACTACCTCCTGGAGTTTGCACAGATTAATGTCCATTGAGTCAGTGATGCTATCTAACAATCTCACCTTCTCCCATCCCCTTCTCCTCTTGCCCTCAATCTTTCCCAGCATCAGGGTCTTTTCCAGTGAATCAGCTCTTTGCCTCAGATGGCCAAAGTAACAGAGCTTCAGTAGCTGTCCTTCCAATGAATGTTCAGAGTTAATTTCCCTTAGGATTGACTGGTTTGATCTCCTTGCAGTCTGAGGGACTCTCAAGAGTCTTCTCCAGCACCACCATTCGAAAGCATCAATTCTTCAGCGCTCAGCCTTCTTTATGGTTCAACTCTCACATCCATATGTGACTACTGGAAAAATCATAGTTTTGACTACACAGACCTTTGTCAGCAAAGTGATGCCTCTGCTTTTTAATATCCTAGGTATGTCTTCCAAGGAGCAAGCGTCTTTTAATTTCATAGCTGCAGTCACCGTCTAAGAAAATAAAATCTATCACAGCTTCCACTTTTTCCCCATCTATTTGCCATGAAGTTATGGGACCGGATGCCATGATCTTAGTTTTTGAATGTTGAGTTTTTAAGCCAGCTTTTTCATTCTCCTCTTTCGCCCTCATCAAGAGGCTCTTTAGTTCCTCTTCACTTTCTGCCATTAGAGTAGTGTCATCTGCATATCTGAGGTTGTTGATATTTCTCCTGGCAATCTTGTCCCAGCTTGTGATTCATCCAGCCCAGCATTTCACATGATGTACTCTGCATATAAGTTAAATAAGTGGGGTGATGATATATCTCCTTGTAATATTTCTTTCCCAATTTGGAACTAGTCAGTTGTTCCATGTCCAGTTCTAACAGTTGCTTCTTGACCCAGATACATGTTCTCAGGAGCCATGTATAGTAAGATGGTCTGGTATTCCCATCTCTTTAGGAATTTTCCAGTTTGTTGTGATCCACACAGTTGTGTCAAGCAGGGGCTCATTGCAGCGGCTTCTCTTGTTGCAGAGCACAGGCTCTAGGCACACAGGTTTCAGGAGTTTCTGTGAGTGGGCTCAGTAGTTGCAGTTCCAGGGCTCTAGAACACAGGCTCAACAGTTGTGGCGCACAGGCTTAGTTGCTCCTTGGCATGTAGGATCTCCCCAGACCAGGGATTGAACCCATGTCTCCTGCATTGGTAGGTGATTCTTTACCACTGAACCACCAGGGAAACCTCAAAACAGCACATTATCAAGTGGGATTGGCAGGAGGCAGAACTGTGCACGGTTAAAACACAGACACTACAGTTGAACAGAAGTGAAGGGAAGTAAAGGGAAGTGAAGTCGCTCAGTCGTGCCTGACTCTTTGCGAGACCTGGGTTTAAATATATCAAACAAGTTATTTACTACCTCTGAGCCTCAGTGTCCTCAGCTGTGAAGTGGGGGCAATAGAGATATTTACCTCCTAGGCTTGCTACGTGAATTAAACGAGGTGATGTCTGGCTGATGCATATATCCCAACAGAGGCGCTAATGTCTGTCAACAAATAATGACTTAGTTATTCTATTCTCAACCCCTCCACTCATTAAGAGACCTCGGTGCCTCCCAGGTTGGAGTAGAAGTTCTGCAATGGGAATCAGCACCTGTGGGCTTTAGAGCAACGTTTGTGCTTGACTAAGAAGTTTGCTGATGGACATATGATGTGTTTACTGATATCACCACACATCCCTGTGCAATGGCATGGTTCTTCTGTGCAAAACAACAGTAGCACACTTTTCCTACCTGTCTCTGGATTACTGTGAGATCAGACCCCTGTTCTCATGTCCATAGATTTTCTTAAAGTAAAAAGGCTTATAGCTTTTTTTCCCTCCGACTCTTAAACTTTTTATTTACAAGCTGATTAACAAGCAATGTTCTGATAGTTTCAGGTCAAAAGTGAAGGGACTCAGCCATATATATATACATGTATCCATTCTCCTCACAACTGCTCTCCCATCCAGGCTGCCATATAACATTGAACAGAGTTCCAGCTGCTATACAGTAGTCCTTGTATGTTATCCAGGCTTATAGCTCTTTCAAAAATAATTTATTGGATGCTATGGTCCAGGCTGAGTACTGGGTCTTACTTGTAATACCTTATTTTAATACTCACTATCAGTGAATATTATTATACCTATTTTAGAGATGAGGAAACTGAAGCCTGGGAGGCCAGGCATTGCTAATTCCCCCAAGGTCTCATAGCTAATAAGAGCTAAGAATCAACTCCAAAAGTCTTAGAACCACTGTGCTTTAAAAACTAATTCCATTAAAATACACTTTAAGTTTGAGACTAGTATTCAGTTCAGTTCAGTCGCTCAGTCATGTCCGACTCTTTGTAACCCCATGAATTGCAGCATGCCAGGCCTCCCTGTCCATCAGCAACTCCTGGAGTTCACTCAGACTCACGTCCATCGAGTCAGTGATGCCATCCAGCATCTCATCCTGGGTCGTCCCCTTCTCCTCCTGCCCCCAATCCCTCCCAGCATCAGAGTCTTTTCCAGTGAGTCAACTCTTCGCATGAGGTGGCCAAAGTACTGGAGTTTCAGCTTTAGCATCAGTCCTTCCAAAGAAATCCCAGGGCTGATCTCCTTCAGAATGGACTGGTTGGATCTCCTTGCAGTCCAAGGGACTCTCGAGAGTCTTCTCCAACACCACAGTTCAAAAGCATCAATTCTTTGGCGCTCAGCCTTCTTCACAGTCCAACTCTCACATCCATACATGACCACAGGAAAAACCATAGCCTTGACTAGACAGACCTTAGTTGGCAGAGTAATGTCTCTGCTTTTGAATATGCTATCTAGGTTGGTCATAACTTTTCTTCTAAGGAGTAAGCATTGGCCATATACAATTCATCTCTCTGCCAGGTTATACAGTCATCTTTCTTTAAAAAAAAAATACTATTTTCTCTTAAAAATTAATTCATTTACTTTAGGACATGCCATGGAGCATGTGGATTAAGTTCACCAATCAAGGATCCAACTGGCACCCCCTGCATTGGGAATCAGAGTCCTAACCACTGGACCACCAGGGAAGTCCCATACAGACTTCTTTCTGATATTATAAAATCCTTAACATAGACAGTGGCCACCAGTTAAATGAATAAAGATGAAGCATTGGGTAGAAAATAGAATGATCAACACAGAATCGACCCTCTTACCTGGATGATTCTCTATAGGCACTGGCTAGTTGATTAACTTTCCCTGTGACCCATGTGCATTTGCAATGATTATTACGATGATTAGCATATGTCTGAGGACACTAACTGCAGAAAGTCCAGTCACCTGTGTTAATTGAGCTCTCCCTCCTGATTGTTCCTGGATGGCAAACTGACATGCACAGCAAGCAGCCTCATGGACTTCTGGAGTTGAGCAAGGTCTGTCGGAGAGGGAAAATCCATATTAATGATATGCTATAAAACACTTTTTGTTAGTTACATATATTCCTTTACTTTCATTTCCCAAGAATAGCTCAGCTGTCAAAGCATTTCCAAGATTTCCATAGATTCGGCAAATACTGTGCGATCGAATTATTGCTCTGAGAGAAGCTACAATTAAAACACATTAATCACTGTAACAAAGGACCCTTATTGAGGCTGACACAGATGGTGAAATCTGATGAATAATTGGTCTGGTTAATCTTTTAAAAATGAATTAAACTGCTAACAAGTTAAATCACTGTGATATTCAAAATAAGCCTCCAGGGTGAGCAGAGAATGGGAATATTATCATCACTTTTAAAAGATATTTTCTTCCTCATTCTCCTCTCTGGGTTTGCGCTGGAGGTCCTGGATGAGAACAGTGGGATCCAGAGGAGCAGCTGGGGAGAATGAGGCTGACCAAGCTTTCTCCTCCTATGATTTTTCAATATATCTAAGGAAGTCATACAGTGGATGGAAAAGGAACCTTGCATCGTGACCTTTAAATCTGATTCGGAACGAATATGGCACCTGCTTACCCGCCATCTCTATGAACTCTGGTAGATCTATCTATCACCCATTCTGACTTCTATCCCGCTGTAAGCTGACCAACCATGACAACAGGGTCACTCTTTTGTATAACTTCCCCTTTTGCCCTTCTCTCTGGTCAGATGGCTTATTCTTCCATACAACACCTTTTCATCTTGCATTGTAATTACTGTGACAGATTTGCTGTACTCAGAAATAAACTGAGATGGGCAAACATGAACTAATAAATCATGGGAAATGGACAGCAGGGGACAATAATCCTTTGGGATCTAGTCTTCACTTTGGCTGAGCCTCCATAGCCTTTGAGGATTTTAGTGATGCTGTGAAGTATGGCCCAGACCCACTTCAGGAAGAACTTATTTCTCCAGCTGCTGGGAGTGCTGCTGGAATTTGGCCCTCAGTTATTAGCCTTGAGTGAGAAAACTGCCCCTCCAAGGTCTTGCTTCCTTCCAGGGACAGCTGGCAACTATTAATTCTGATCAAGGTGGCGGTATAAAGACCAGCCAGACTTGGGACAACTCCAAGGGTCATCCTGATGCCAGAGTTCCCTGTGGGGTTGGCTAAGGCCTTTGTCGGGAGAGTATCACAGCCCAATTTCTCCCTTATCCAATCCTAATTCTTCTCCCTTCTGTAAGGACTAATCACAAGAGGACTCCCTAATAAGTAAACTGACTGCCAAACTGCTTCTCAGAATCTGCTTCCTAGAGGCCCCAACCATAACAGAAGAGGTTTAACTTGTGAGATGGAGGTCTCTGATGACTTCCCCCAAGGTCTCTTAGCTAATAAGAGCCAAGAATCAACTCCAAAGGTGTTAGAACCACTGTGCTTTAAAAACTATTTCCATAAATTCCATTTTAAGTTTGAGACTAGTATTGGCCATATAGAATTCATCTCTTTACCAGGGTCTACAGTCATCTTTATTTTTCTTGTAATGTTATTCTTTCTTCTTAAAAATGAATTTATTTATTAATTTATGACTATTGATTTACAACTAATGATGACTATTAACCCAATAAAAGCAGGCAGGAAAAATAAATCAGGCAAGTTCCCAAATCAGCTGCCTCCGAGCTCTATATTGCTCCTCCAGCAAGAGTATTCCTACCAACAGGTGCTATAGGAGATGTCAAGGATCATTTTAAAAAGTTCTACTAATTCCCTTCCAATGAAAAAGTCTATTGTGAGGATACTAAGTCTTTCATGACTTTTCATAGGAACAAACAAGACTGAACCTCGAAGAACTTTGGCTGGAATTACTGAAGAACACTGAAATCTTCAGAGATTAAATCAGGCTATGGTATGTGTGTGAGGGTAAAGCATCTGTTTGCATTGTGGGAGAACCTGGGTTCGATCCCTGGGTTGGGAAGATCCCCTGGAGAAGGAAATGGCAACCCACTCAAGTATTCTTGCCTGGAAAATCCCATGGACGGAGAAGCCTGGAAGGCTACAGTCCATGGGGTCTCAAAGAGTCGGACACGACTGAGTGACTTCACTTTGTTCTATTTTTACACTCAGGATTGCTTTTTAAAATTTTGTTTTATAGCTATGCAACACAGTCATGTGGTTTCAAAGTCAAATCTACAAAACAATGTGTACTCAAAGAATTCTAACTGCCCCTGATCCTCCTATTCCATTCTCTCCATCTCCCCTAAGAAACATGTTCAGGTGTTTCCTTTGTTGTGGCCTATATCTTTTTAAAAATCTTTCTTCCTTTTCACTCTCTCTTTCTCTTCACTCAGTTATCTATTGTGCTTATTATTCTCTTTTGTGTTTTCCTAATTTAGTCTTTATTTCTGAAATAAAAATTTTCCTTTAATTTCAAAATTTTCCTGGGTTTATCACCTCATTTCCAAAATTTTCTGATTTTGAAATTTTGGATTCTAAATTGTCATTCTTTTACATCTTCTATCAGTTTTGAATTTTTCTTTTAGCTTGTTTGAAATATTAGGACCTGTTTTTCATTCATTTCATGAGCATATTTTTCTAAATAGTTTTAGTTTGGAGGTGAAAAGGGGAGCCTGGTGGGCTATAGCCCATGGGGTTGCAAAGAGTTGGGTACAACTGAGCAACTAACACCCTTTATTTTTAAAAAGTAAGATAAACTGTGGGCTTCCCTTGTAGCTCAGTCAGTAAAGAATCTCCCTGCAGTGCAGGAGACCCAGATTCGATCCCTGGATTGGGAAGATCCCCTGGAGAAGGAAATGGCCACCCACTTCAGTATCCTTGCCTGGAAAATCTCATGGACAGAGGAGCCCGGTGTGCTGCAGTCCAAGGGGTCGCAAAGAGTCGAGCATGACTGAGCGACTAACACTTACTTGCTACTGTTAATTTCCTGGCTGTTAAATCCAATTGTCTTTTTTTCAGTTTTTATCTTACATGAGCTCTGTTTACTCTCAGACATCACTGAGCACTTCCTCTTTCCTGAATGCTCTCCTTTGCTAGCTTGCTTTCTTTGATTTCTCGTTCCTCAGCCAACCACAGAAATTTGCTCTTCTAGGGATTCCATCATTGACCCTGGTCCATTCTCATATTGTGTGCCCTCCCTGGGTGATCCCATTCACTGCCTCAGTTTCCACTACCACTCAAATGTTAATCACTTCCTATTTACTACTTACTTACTTATTTACTTATCTGGAGAAGGCAATGGCAGCCCACTCCAGTACTCTTGCCTGCAGAATCCCATGGATGGAGGCTTTCCAGGTAGTGCTAGTGGTAAAGAACCTGCCTGCCAATGCAGAAGACATAAGAGATGCAGGTTTGATCCCTGGGCTGGAAGATTTCCACCTCTCCTTATTAAGAAATGAACTTAAGACATCTCACTAAGATATATAGTGAAAAAATTAAAGGAGAAAATCTAGGCAAAGGGTAGAGGTGGAGGGGGAGGTGCTAAAAATAAGGTTGAACAGAAAATCTGGCTCTAAGATTTCCTGTAGCCAGTGCAAAAAGGAAAACAGAATAACACCTGTTTCACTATTTGCTCAACAGTAGTACAGAATTTACAGTTCTGAGACACAAGCATCTGGTCCCCTAAAGTCCTCATAAAGGGGACATTGCACTGGGTTATGGTATGTTCTTACAATGTGTTAGTATAGTAAGTACAACAGTGTTTTTCTACAAGCTGCTTTTTTTTTTTTAATGCCTCTCAATATTGATGAATTTGATTTTTTTTTTTAAAGTAAACATATGGAGGCCAAAACAATATAGTCCAGGTACTCTGGTCTGTGATAAACAAGGCCAGTTTTCCAAACATTTTAACAACAGATTTCTCTGTTAGAAAGGAAATCTAATTTGGAGTACCAACAGTTAAAACCAATTCGGTTGGAACAGTTCTGATGGAAAGAGAAAGCAGAGACCCATTCCCTCCATCTTCTGTCTACCCCCTCCTGCCTGACAGCCTCTGAGGTTCAGCAGAACAACTTCTGGAAGCCACCATCCTGACTTAGATTCAAAGGTAAATTCATCTTGAATTACATCTCTGTAATTATAACCTGAGGCTAAACTTTGGATCGGCATTGACTAAGAACATGGGGCAACAATTATTTATCAATACACTAAGCAAATTAGCATGACTATTTTGGAAGACAGTTTGGCAATATTTTTAAAAAGTAGCAATAAGTCATGAGTTCAAGGTTATATTCCCAAATATATGTAAGTATTCTAAATTGCAATTTAAGGACAGATTCACATGATGAAATGATTGGCCCAGTTGAAGACAGGATCAGGATTCTCTTAAGCAGTGGTTCTCAAACTTAAGTTGGTATCAGAGTCACCTGGAGGCTTGTTAAAACAGACTGATAGCCTCCACCTATAGAATTTCTGACTTATTAGGTCTGAGAAGGAGTCTGAAAATTTGTGTATCTCACAAATTCCTGGGTGATGCTGATACTGCTAGTCTGGGTACCACCCTTTGAGACCTACTGTTCTTAAAGAAACCTAGGGAAACATAAGGTGGCTACCCAGAGTATCCAGCTGACATGTATGTAATGTCCTCAAAGTGTAATTTTTGAGGGGACTTCCAGTGGTTAAGAGTCTGCCTGCCAACGCAGATTCAGTCCCTGGTCTGGCAGGATCCCATAGGCTTCGAAGCAACTAATCCCATGTGCCACAATACTGAGCCCACGCCCTAGAGCCGCAGCGACTAAAGCCCTCCTGTCCCAGAGCCTGTGCTCTGCAACGAGAGAAGCCACTGCAGTGAGCCTGAGCACGAAAACGAAGAGGAGCCCCTCCTCGCCACAGCTTGAGAAAGTCCACACATAGCAACGAAGACCCAGCAGAGCCTATGTACATATGCATGTATATATGTAAGATTTTTGAATACAATCTAATTCCTGTATAGAGCTATCAAGGCATTCATCCAAACTTTATCATGCTATACAGAATGATCCAATAGTAGTCTTTCCTTCAAATAATAACCAGGTACCCGTAAGCTTTATTAAATTATCTACTCTGAAGCTTCCCTTTTAAGGAAAAGGAAGAGATCAATATTTCCCAGAATTTCTGGCAAGAATTCCCTAAGGCACATATTTAAAATATAGGTTCACAGGCCCCTACCCAGGTATTGTTTGAAAATCAATTTTTGAGAAATAAGACATAAAAACTATTGAAGAAAAACTCCATTCTGTCCTCCTCTTTGGTTCTGTGGCTAGGCCTAAGGACTAAACTGACCTAAGACAGCTTAACAGGAGGAACGCAAACATATTTTATTTAATATTTTTTATGTGCACACAGGAGTTTTTATAAGTAAAATGAAGGCTCACAGAAGCATTTAGAACTGAAATCTTATACACCTTTTAAACAAATAAATGATACATTTGTGGAGAGATGACAAGACAAAGAGGTTTGGGCTATGGCCAGTAAATCGTGGGAGAGTGGCTAGGAAGTACACAAGAGAAACTAATGGAAGACCAGAGCTATCTTAGTAGCTTGTTTGCATAGATGCATTTAGGCACTGGCTCCCTGTCTCCTGGGATAAGAATGTTCTCTTCTTGGTACAGGGAGGACATCTCTCTCAAGAGTGATGTTATGACTTGCTAGTAGATACGAAGGGAACAGTCAGAGAGCCCTTCCTGCATCTGCTCTTTTCTCAAGTGACTCCAGCTCAAAATAATCAATATGCCAAAGTGAAAGATTCAGGGGTGGCGTGTTCTGAAACCTTTCAGTATACTGGCCATTCTAAATGATTACAGGGAGGGAATGAGAAAAAGAACAGCCCCTGATTTCCAGGAAAAGACGACACAGTGGGCTCACATCTGACACACTGATCTGCTACAGCAAGCCCATACTGTTCTCCTGTCAAACATAAACATCCTGCAGAATGTCCACTTCAGACAAGGTCGCTACACGACATGAGGCACCATCTCTCCCAGTCTCCTGGCTAACATGATCGACTGTCCCTATAGATAAGATTTATTGAGATGCCCCATTACAGAACTGCCCCACTTTCTAACAGCACCTGATCCAGAGTGAGCCCCTGCTTCCTTAGACCCTGCCCCAAATTACCCAACCACAGCTTAAATCCAAACCAAGTAAGGTTTTTTGTTTTCATTTGCTGTGCCGTGTGTCTTGAGGGATTTTAATTCCCCAACCAGGGATGGAACGTGGGTCCCAGCAGTAAAAGTCCCGAGTCCTAACCACAGGACCGCCAATGAATTCCCTCAAATAGGTTCTTTTCAACACCGTCTTACTGAGACGTCTTCACTGCAATGATGAACCCAACTTCTTCAACTACAATACAGGCATGTCTCTGGTCGTGTTTGGCTGAAAGGCATTGATAAATTACAAAGCCTCTTCCGTAGGTCTAACTTCTAAATAATTGCTATGGTATCTGTTGAATTTTAATAAAACATATTACCTTCATATTAAGCCATTTTTATTACTTTTCTTTGGACAAGGATTTTATTATTCATGAAAGTTAATTTGGAATGCTCGATTACACAGTTGTGTCCCATGCATATGATTTCAACTTGCACATGCACATTTGTCTCAAGAATAAGTTTGTAGGACTTTCTTGGTGATCCAGTGGTTAAGAATGCCAATGCAGGGGACACAGGTTCAATCCCTGGCCCAGGAAGATTCCAAAGGCCGGAGCAACTTAGCCCACGTGCCACTGCTACTGGAGCCTGGAGCCCGTGCTCTGCAACAAGAGAAGCCATGGCAGTGAGAAGCCTGCTCGCCATAACTGGAGAGGAGCCCCTGCTCCCCACAGCTAGAGAACAGCTTGCGCAGCAACGAACACCCAGCACAGCCAAAAAGAAACAGATAAGGTTATTGAAAAAAACCTTCTGATCATCTACAAGTGAAGAAATGCGGACAAATCTGGCTATACTGACCATTGAGTGGTAATGTGCAAAGAAGAGCCATTTTGATATACTCCTTGACAAAGACACAGAAGTTATATTTCAAAACCAGAAACGATAATATTAGCATTAATTCAGCTACAGACCAATAAGTAGGTATAAGTTTTTCCTCTTTTTCAAGAAAAATACTTATCACATTTTAAGTGCTATTTTATTACTCTTTTCTTTTTTGTATAATAATATATTTTTGTTTCATTTAAGGTTTTACAGGCATGATTATACACATGATAATTCAATATAAGGTTTTCACTTTGTACACTTTTCACTGGCCATTTTTCCTGTGTGTGTGTGTGTCTACTGAGGTATAATTAATATATAACATTCATTCTAAAACGTGTACAACATGACTTAATACATGTATATATTTCTAAATGATCACCACAGAAAGTCTAGTTAACATCTGGCCCCCATACAGAGTCACAAAAATCTTGTTCATGTGATAAATTTTATTATTCCTTTGTTTCATCTACAGTTATTACTGAATAATTGTGTTGAATACAGAAGGGAGTATTTAACAAGAATCTGCTCTGAGTATCCAACATATGAGGGGTGCCACTGCAGACCAGGCCCTCTGTTTTGGAGTCTCAGCCTGGATTGCACTTTCTCTTTCTCTTCCCGGGTAACCTTTATTCATTCTCGGGCCTCAGCAAAAATGTTCTGGAAAAAAAACAACTTAAAACCTTCCCCAAGTTCAGAGTTTTTGTATTTTCCCCTCTGGAGCTGTATTTCCTTTTTCATATTGTCAGCGCTTGTTTCACTGTTTATGATTTCATTTAGCTTGTGAGCAGCATAAGGATAGGGCTTGTATTTTTCCTGTTTGCTCAATAAATGTTTGCTGAGTGCATTAAATAATGAATCCCCCTCCCTTGACGCCTAAGGAAACAGAGCAAATAAGTAATTGGCCTGAGCTACTCAGCAAGTCTTTTGGTAGAATTCCCAAAGCAGGAAGTTTCTAAATAGAAAGTTTTCTAGGAGGAATTCCCACAACCAACTTGTGAGACTCAAAACAAACCACCTTCGGTTTTACCTTTCCTCTATTCTTCCAGTCCCTGCCTTTATCTATGCTTTAATTTCACAGAAGTTCCCCAGGAAAATTCAATCTAAAGATAAGAAGATATGTCCCAAAACAAAGAGAATATCGAGAGGAATAGGACTTGAAGGAAAGAGGACCAGGAATGTCCTCCATTCAGAATAGATCTGTGAGGAGCAAGTACTTCTCTCCTTTAACCCCTGACCCTGACAGGTATAACCTACTCAGAATTAGGAGGGGTGAAGGAGCGGTAAACTTGGGTCTCCAACAGCTGAGGCAAAACCCAGAGGAAAGAGAATAAGACTGATTCCTGGGGAGGGGATCAGGGAGCCTTTAGTTTTCCTGAGGATCCATTACAAGCCAAGGTCAGCAGGTAGCAGGAGGCCAGGCATCCTGGCTGAGGAAAGCCTCGGGCTCCTCCTCTCTTCAACAGGTAAATTCAGGGTAATAAGCACTTACAAGTGGCTCATGTTCCCGAGAGCCCTTGGATCACTGTGTTCAGGACTGACACCCAGTCCTCAGGATGGCTAACAGGGGGCCTTGAGGAGTGCTGCAGCCTTGACCGTCAGAGTTGCTCCAGGTATGATATGAGGACCCAGTGTTGATAGGAATGGCAAGTGTAAATAACAGTCTGCTTCCGCAGCAGAGAAACTCAGTATTCTGCATAGAGAATCGCTCTACTGATTAAAATGTATGTTTTGAGGCAAAAAAAGATTCCCTACATTATAGTCAGACTGAGAACTCGCATGTCAGGCTGAAGCCTGATACAAATTAAACAAATGGGTAACAAACCCTTCTGGAGAGGAGCTTATAATGGAAACCCTGACGGGATATAATTATTATGATCTGGATTTTGATCACTACATTCTATTGAAGACACCTCTGGTATACAGAAGTTATGTAAAATACCTGTACACTGTTGTCAAGTGGCATTTTAGAAAAGCATTAAGTAAAGTTAATTTTTAAGAGTCTCAAAAATCACAGTAATGATTAAATGAGGAAGCCAACACTGTTTTCTCTTTGCTACAAAGGAATTCAAGAGAGGCAAGGGGAGGTGACTGGTGGCAATCTACTTAAGTCCTGTCTGTTTTTCCTCCTCTTCTAAGAGGTTCTCAGCCTTCAGAGTCTATTTTGAAGGTCTAATTTAAGGACTGGTACACAAGTGTAGCCTGACAGAATTTTTCCAAATAATTAAACTTGACATAGACCTATGGATGGCTTGCGGTGAAAGTGAAAGTTGCTTAGTTCAACTCTTTGCAACTCCATGGATTGTATAGTCCATGGAATTCTCCAGGCCAGAATACTGGAGCGGGTAGCCTTTCCATTCTCCAGAGGCTCTTCCCAACCCAGGGATCAAACCCAGGTTTCCCATATTGCATGCAGATTCTTTACAGCTGAGCCACCAGGGAAGCCCAAGAATACAGGAGTGGGTAGCCTCTCCTTTCTCTGGTGGACCTTCCCGACCTAGGAATCGAACCAGGGTCTCCTGAATTGCAGGCGGATTCTTTACCAACTAAGCTACCAGGAAGGCTTGTGGTACATACAATATAAATCACAGTTTCTGCTCTCAAGAAATCTACCATCTAGTGGAAGAGAGAGAATCCAGATGCATGAAGCACCAACATGCAAAGCTGTGCTTTTTAGATACCATGGAGCCTTAAGGCTCCTTATTTAGTTGGGAGGTTAGGAAAAGCCTCTGAATAGTAAGGGCTTAGACAATAGGCAAAATCTTCAAGAAGAGACAAAGGTGAGGAGTGTTTAGGGCATGGCAGGCAGAGGGGACAGTAAGAACTATGGTGTGGAGGCCCTAAAGTTCTGATGTGGGCAAAGCACTAGACAAGAGAAGTCCAGTGGGTGATAGGCATTAGCATAAGGTCAGCCCAGAGCAAAAGAATGGAAGAAGACCCCATGGGTGTCATGGTAAAGACTTGGAACAATAAGACTGCTTTATGCATTGAAGATCTGTTAGATCAGGAAGAAGTCCCATCCGAGTCTAGCATCTCCAGTAAGAGCAAACCTGATAATGTCCCTCAGTGACAGAATTGCCCCTTTAAAAAGGAGCAGTTATGATTCAGATATTTTTATAGATTCTAAATCCATTTACACTTACCTTTCCTTCCTCTCTTAAGCAAAGAATACTATCCTGAGTCCAGCTTCAGATGTCTAACCTCAAGCTAAGTCTGATTGAGAAGTCTGTAGATAAGAATTAAGAAACTAGAAATAACCTCAAAATACACTCTTAGAATGAGACCATGCAGCTTCTGCAGTTTTCTTGTCCTTTTCTATCCTGGGCCTCAGTAGGAGGCAAGCTGGGGACCTCAGACTAGAAAGGATTGGTCTTAGGGAGCTCAATATGAAGGATAACTGAGTTCCATGTCTTGGTAATAAGGGAAAACTGAGTTCAGAAGTATAAAAAGTGCCACTACCCATTTTCTTATTCCAGGGTCCTTAATCTTTGTGAAAAGAATTAGTTTCCATTTTCTGAAAGCTTTGAGACTTCTGTACATCTGTACACATCTATACATCAACTTTCTATAAAGAGCACACGTGGGGCTCTTCTCTCCCAAGTGGGAGTCCAAAGAAAGAGAAGCTTGGTAGAAAGATTCATCTTTGAAATTCCTGAAAGACTGCATTCCACTCATGGTTTAGTAGGACAGATACACTTCACCAAGGCTAAATTCCTCTGCCTGGAGACGCAGCACGCGGCCACAGCATCGCTGTCCATGGTGCTGACCACCAGTGTTTCGCTTTGCTTAGTCGCTCAGTTGTCTCTGGCTCTTTGCAATCCCATGGACTGTAGCGTGCCAGGCTTCTCTGTCCATGGGATTCTCCAGGCAAGAATACTGGAGTGGGTTGCCATTCCCTTCTCCAGGGGATCTTCCCAACCCAAAGACTGAACCCAGGTCTCCTGCATTGCAGGCAGATTCTTTACTGTCTGAGCCATAAGTAGACATAACTGTTTCTCTTATTTCTGAGACACCGATGATGATGAGTTGAAGGTCCTTCTGTACACTATGTCGAAATGGTCACAGCTGTATTTATCTTCTATTTTAAGAGCAATTTTAATTTTTACAATTTTGCAGAACAAAACTATGGCTTATATTTCAATGTAGTATTTACGTACACTGAAAGTTCTACTATGTTTCAGTTGATGAGAAAAGATCCCCCTCTGGAAGGCAAATTGGCTATCCACTCTCCCCTCATACCTCTCTAGTTAAAACTCTACCTGGCTTTGAAAGTACTCTACAACTTGGTCACAATACTTGCCTCGTCCGATCCCCTTTCAGCATACACTCTCAGCAGCAGAGAACAATTGCCTTTTCACTGCTCACATGTGACTATCAATCTCCTTTAGCTCTCAGTTCTTTCTGATTCCCTGGCTGTAATTCCCCTCTGAATTTCCTACTTTCTCATAAAAACTCTACCCAGATTTCAAGGTTCAGCTCCTACACTGCCTCCTCCACGTGATCTTCTTTGATAATCTGATTACCTACTTCTTCCTCTTCTCCAGGCTTCCCTGGTAGCTGAGACAGTAAAGAATACACCTGCAATGCAGGAGACCTGGGTTGTGAAGCTCCCCTGCAGAAGGGAATGACTACCCACTCCAGTATTCTGGCCTGGAGAATTCCATGGACAGAAGAGCCTGGCAGGCTACAGTCCACGGGGTTGCAAAGAATCAGACATGACTGAGCGACTTTCATTTTCACTTTCCTCTTCTCCATATTCCTTCAGAATTTGTTATTTGAAAAATTTGGTATTTCATCTTGGATCATAGCACATTTAGAAGGGAACCTCAACTTTAGTTGTGCCTATGCCAATGTAGTACAATGAAATGGGCATGTGTTTTAGTATCAGACAGTTCTCAATCTCAATTCTAACTCTCTCATTCCCTAGCTTGAGTTGAGGTACTTAACCTTTTAAAACCTCATTTCTTCTTCAACCATGAAGAAAAATGTTTAACCTATATATCATGAAACTATATATGCATTATAAATTACTTGGTACACAATAGGCTCTCAATAAGTGAGTTTTTACTCTCTTCTTCCTCCCCACTGTAGCCATCACACTACCCAGCACAATGTTGAACATATGGTAAATGTGACTTTACTGAAATCATACAAAATTCAGTTTGTCTACTCAACCTTCCTGTGAGGTCGAGCTGCAAGATACTGGCCATCTCTCATCAAGCACATTTTGGACAGAGAAGTGTCCACAAAACTTGAGAGAGCAGACATCAGAGAGATCATTAGAGGAGATGTTAAATTATGTGGCTCTTGAAATAGCTACTGTGATGGTTAATTTTATGTGTCAATTTGACTGGGCTGAAGGATGCCCAGATAGCTGGTTAGATATTTCTAGGTCTGTTTGTGAGTATTTCCAGATGAGATCAGCATTTGAATGGGTAGACTGAGTAAAGAAATTGATTTCATCAGTGTAGGTGGGAATGATCCATTCCATTAAGGGCCTGAATAGAACAAAAAATGTGGGAGAAGGGCAAAGTAGCTCTCTATCTGAGCTGGGACATTCAACTTTTCCTGCCCTTGTACATCAACACTCCTGGTTCTCAAGCCTTCAGACTCAGACTGAATTATCCCACTAGTTTCCCTGGTCCTCTAGCTTGTGGATGGCAGATTTGGGGAATTCTTGCCTTCCATAATCCTGTGAGCCAAATCCTATAATATTGTCTCCTTTGTTGTTGTTGCTGACTTGCTACTTCCCAGGCAAGAATATACATATGTATATTCCTGTGGACACTGAAGCCTGGCAGGCTTCAGCCTGTGGGGTCACAAAGAGTCAGACACAACTTAGTAACTAAACGACTATATATATATATATATATATATATATATATATATATACACCCTATTGGTTCTTTCTTTGGAGAGCCCTAACACAGTGACATTCTCAGTCAACATCTGATGACTGAGTGCAAAACTCACGGACGTGGGCACTGAAGAAGGATACGTGTAGTTGTGAAAATCTGACTCCTGCACAACTTGTGCCCAAAACTCTTTAAAATTCAAGGTACAGTGTTGGAGGAAATTTCCACTCTCTACAATTGCCAAATTTTGACATTTCCCCCCCCGACATTTTTATTTTCTCTTATCAGAAAGGGTAGAATTTCTTCTGAAAAAGAGAAGAAAAAGAAGATACATAGAATATCCATTTTAAGTGTTATTTTTGTTCTTGAAAAGGCTTCTCATAGACTTTAAAAGAAAGCTTTTTTCCTTCAGAGATTTATTTTGATAGAATTATCTGAGCCTTGTCAGGGAGAACAAAATTTTTGTGAGCCTACCATACCAGTAAAATGCCAAATTATATGCTGTAAGTTTTTTATTATCTCTGGGTCCAGTCAAAGAGAGAAAAGATTTTGAATCCAGAACTATTAGCATTTGGAGACAAAAGAGAGCCTTCACTGCAGCTGATACCCTGGGGCTTGTTCCCCAGCCCTACAGGCTTCATCCCTCAGGTGGGAAGATGCTGTATCCCCATCTCACACACACACGCACACACACACACACACTCCTTTTCTGGAAATCCAAGGAGTTTAAAACAGGATCAATTTCCTTAGCAACTTCTTTGAAAAGCTTTAAGTTAACTTTATAATGAATATCAGGAGATGAGCATACACACAGACAACACACCCCTCAAAGTAACATTTTACTGAGGGCATTAAATCCACACTAGTTTATCGTGATCACAAAGAAGCAGCAGAATGCAGTGGGAAGAGTTTAGACTTTAAAACCAGACACACCTGGCTGTGAATCCCAGTTCTACTACTGTCTGGCTCTGCTACCCTAAGCAAATTACCCAACCTCTCCGAGCCTCAGTTTCTTTATTCGTAAAGAGGAGATAATAATAACACCTATGGTTAGAATTTAAAAATTATGTATGTAAAATGCCTTAGGTATTGGCTTGCCTGTAGTAGGCGCTCCATAAGTGGTATGCTGTTGCTATAAATGAAAGCTGGACTACAACATCCGAGAGACAAACTACACATGTTGGAGGCATCACAGGCAGGCTAGTTTGAGTGGAAAGAGGCACCAACAGAGAGCAAATTGGTGAAGCTGTGAAAACAAGCAGGGGCCACATCAGAGAGGAGCTCATGTGACCAGAGTAAGGACTTTGGATTTTTGTTCGCAGTGTGATGGAGAAGCCATAAAGAATTTGATTAGGGGAATAAAATTATTCAATTATGTTTTTAAAATATTTCTTTGGTTGCTATGTAGAAAACAGACTGTGGCTGAGTGGTTAGCAGACTACTTTAGTAGTCTCGGTGAGAGCTGATAATTGTGAGAGGTGATGAGGCAGATGGCAGCAAGTGTTTGGAAGTGCAGTATGACATGACGGTGGAGCTGACAGAACTTGCTGATAGGCTGGAGGCACTGAATGAGAGAGAGGGGAGGAAAAATATGATATTTAGGATTTTGCACTCAGGAATTAGAAGAATGGAATAGCTGTGAGACAGGGAAGACTGTGGGAGAAGCAATTTGGGTCAGAGAGAATAGGGCATGAAGAGTTCTGCTTTAGACGTGTGAGGTTTGTAACATCTATTAAACATCCAAGGGGGAATTAGAGACTGGACCTCAGAGGAGAGGCGAGATATGAATTTGGGTGTCATCATCCTAAAGATTGGTATACAGAGCCACAAGACTGGAGGAGATTGACAAGGTAGAGACAGAAGGAATCTGAGGCCCAGGACACTGCATTGTTTAGAGGCTGGAAAAAGGAGGAAATCCCATAAAATAACACTTTGCAGGGACAGTCACCCCTGGATTTGCTACTCAACCACACTGGTAAGTGAAATGGTAGGAACAAAACCTGATATGAATAAGTTCCAGAATGAATGGAGTGAAGGGAAAAAAAATAGTATAGGCAACTCTTCAGGAATTTTACTGTAAAGGGAAAAAAAAGAGAAGCTGGAGGGAGAAGTAGAGCCTTGAGGTTTTTTTTTTCAAGATGAAAAATATACTAGAATGCATGCTGATGGGAATCATCTAGTAGAGAGGGGAAATTCAGGAATTTTACTGTAAAGGGGAAAAAAAAAAGAGAAGCTGGAGGGAGAAGTAGAGTCTTGAGGATTTTTTTTTCAAGATGAAAAATACGCTAGAATGCATGCTGATGGGAATCATTTAGTAGAGAGGGGAAATTAACGGCACAGGAAAAAGAAGAGAAAATTTCAGGATTGAAGTCCTTGAGTAGGCCAGAGGAGGTGAGATCTGAAGAAAAGTGGGAGGGTTGTCCGTAGACACAGTGGATTGTAAGAGGAAATAAAGCCAAGTTTATGGGCAGAGATTCAGGAGGCTGGCAGAATAATTGTCTTGCATATTCCGGAACAAGGCCTGGGCCAAAGCACATTGCTGGAGAGTACCCTATACTGGCCATTCTACAGTGTGATATTCCACAGCACAACACAGGGAAAGGTAATTTTGTTTTTCTCCTGTTTCCCTCCCATCGACCTCTCCTGGTTGTCTAACCAGACTCCAGCATGGACACTGCATGCTAATGAGACAACATTTGGTCCAATCCCAGGCCTTTCTTTCTGAATAATTAATCTGGCACTTTACCAGCACCTACAGCTTTGATTTTTTTCTGATGATTAAATAAAAGGCCAAGGCTCTTAACAACAGTAAACAGGCTCTTCGGTGCGGTTTGGCTCCATGTCACATTAACCCACTAGGAAGTTTGGAACAATGTGATGAAAGGAGCACCCCTGCCCCTTTTCAGCCTTCCCCCAAACCGTAGCTCAGACAGCAAGGGTTCAGCTGAGTCTTTCCGGAAAGATGGAGGAGGATAGGCTGTCCTGCCAATTCCAACCACACACACCCACTTCCAGCATCGCCTGGGTACTCTGGCTTTCCTGAGTCCCTTCCAACCACTCAAGGGCCCTGTTTTCGCTTGCTTTCTGGCAATTCTCATGTCTGCCTCCTCTCCATACACTAGTCTTCTATTTCTCCTGAATGTGATCAATGTCGGCTTAAGTTCCCCAGACTATGTGACTCAAGCCCTAAATTCAAAATAAAAGAAAGTCTTCTTCCTATTGAGACATTTAAAAAAAACCCTAACAATAACAGGTTTCTCTCAATTCAAGTTTGAAAATGCCCAGCAGAAGCCCCACCTTTTAAATAAGCTTCGAGATTTCTTCAAAGATGACAGAGAGGTGGAAGAGAAAGAGGATCGGGTAGCAACTGGGTTTTGTGAAGCCCTGCTGGCACCACAGAGCTTCCTGAATTCACGAGGGGCATCAAAGGCACTGAGATGGCAGAGATCGTTGTGGCAGGAGCAACTGGAAAATGTCCTGGGACTGAAACACAGATAGATTAACATCACCCCAGTGGACACTAATGACTTGCACTTTGAAATGCCAGAGGCTCATACTGCCAGTTAAGACAAGGGAAAAACACATTTCTGGTCTCCAAAGACCTTAGATCTTTCCAAACTCTGCAGGCAAATGCAGCCGTCATGAATTTCTGCAGCTGGGCAGCCCCATCGTGCCGCTAGGGGAATCATTGCCAGAGTTGCTATGGGCAGGGTAGTCAGCAAAGCTGAATAAAACAATCACTGAAAACCTCTCAGAGGTGAAGTTTAGTAATGATTCAATTTATAATTCAATGCAATCAAGCCTACGGCATTTCCAAATACCATGCTTATTTTAGCGGTCCCAGGTAAAACATGATTTCCTCTGAAGGTTCACAGGCTTGACAAAAGGGTTTCCAAACAAGTTTTATGATTTACCATCAGCAGATAATTAGAATGTCTTTTCAATCACTGGCATCTGGATAAAGTAATTTTGTCCCAGCATGGGCATTTCTAGGAAGCAAACAAAAGTCAAAAACGAAAGAGCTTGCTGGAAGCTTTCTTAAAAAGAAAATCTTTCAAGAACTGCTCTCAGCTGCAGGAAGGGAACGTTCCCACACCAACGTGATTAGCAAAATAAATGGGGGCTTTGAACAGTGTGGATCAACAAAAGAATATCTGGTGTGACTCAAGGAAGGAAATCTCTGGTTATACATCTAAAACTGCAAATGGGTAGGGACCGAGAAAATGAAATGTCAGTCTCATTCATGAATTCAGTCCTAAGTGAGTCTAAAATTCACAGGATTCTAAAGTCAGTTTAGCATTTCCAAATCTGGCGACAAATAACTTTCTGATGCCCTGTACTAGGTGCCACAAGCAAGGGGAGATGAAAAACTGGACCTGAGATCTAAATTTCTCATCCAGTTGAGAAGGCCAGACTAACAGAATGAAAGGGGCATGATTAAATGCCAAATTGTGCGATACTGATTTTAAGTTGAATATAAGTTCAGAAATAAGAGAAATCAGTGTTGGCTGGGGCGGAAGAGTTCCTGTGGGGCAGAGTAGCAAAAGACCCCAGATGAACCCAGACAGATTCTTCTACCGGCCTGCCTGCCACTGTCGCCACTGCAGCTGGGTCTCTGCATCGTGCTCACTGTTTCAAAACAGTGTAGGGTAGTGGTTAGATACACACTGGCTTTGGAACCCACTTGCCTGAGTTTCAAACCTGACTCAACCACTTACTATTAATAGCTCTGCGAGTGAGCGACAGATCGTGAGATAGGCTCAGTCGTGGGATAGTCGCTCAGTCATGTCCGACTCTTTGCAACGCCATGGACTGTAGCCTGCCAGGCTCCTCTGTCCATGGGATTCTCCAGGTAAGAATACTGGAGTGGGTGGCCATTTCCTTCTCCAAACAGCTGTGTGATCTTGGGCAAATTAGCTCTTCTATGCCTCAGTTTCTCATTTATAAAATGTAGTTACTAATAGATCCCATCTCACAGAACCATTAAGAATGTTGAATGAGTTAAATATGTATTTCACACAATGAATTTAAAATTTGTGTGCATCAGAATCACCTGAGGAGTTTATGTAAAACATGGAGTCTGTAGAAGTTAAAGAAACTAAGCTCCCTAGTGCAGTTAATTATATTTGGGGAGATGGTGGGAGAAGTGTAGTATGGAGATTTCCCTTCTTTGAGTGTCTTCTGTACAAGCCACTTGATCAGCAGACCATTTCACCTTTGTTCTAGGGTGTTTCTCTTCAACTTCTTGCACTATTTTGCTGTGGGATATTTTTGGTGTGTTAGTTTCAATTTGGATTATATCTGACTTTTTTTTAAAAATTCATTTTTTGACTTCTTCCATTTTGTTGAAACTTTGGAGTATAGCTTGGTTATGTTTTAATCTTAGGGCATTATCTTTAATTTCAGGGCATTATCTTTTTTTTAATGTAATGAAATTATAATCAACAAAATGAAAAACGAGAACACAGAGAATGAATTAAAATATTAAAAATAAGAGGGTGGGATGAGATGGGAGAATGGCATTGAAACATGTAAAAATAAATAAATAAATAAATAAGAAAAGAAAAAAAATTATTGCAAAATAAAAAAAAAATATTAAAAATAATTTAAAAAGTCAAGTTATTGATGCTTACAGGAAGCATGCTATTAAAGAATTAAACCTAAAACTATCGTGGATAATGATCCCATCCAAACTCAGTATGTATTAAGTGGGCCTTTTTCCAGTGCAACAGCTAAAACCTCTTTCAAACCAGCTTAAGGACAAAGGTGATTTATTGCATCATGTACCTGGGAAGTCCAGGGGTAAATGTGGCTTCAAGCACAACTGGATACAGAAACACCAATGAAGTCATCAGATTTCTCTCTGGACCTTGGCTCTGCTTCTCTGTGTTGTTCTCATTCTCTCCTTCTACATACAGGTGGCTTTGTGGGGCAGGGAGAATGACCACCGGCAATTACTGCTTCCCATTTTCATGGCTGATAACTCTAGGATAAGATGTCTTTCCTGCCATTTGCAGTTAGTAAACTCAGTGAATTATGCCACCTGCCTTAGTCTGGGTCCCTGTCGCTATATAGCCCAAAGGATGGGATTCTCTCGTATTCTAGGCTTGGCTCACGTGCAGATCTGTTTACCACAAGTCAGGGTGATACTGGAAATCAGAAGTTTGAATGCAGGGGAAACATCGTGAAACAACAACAAATGCTGCCAGTCTCTTCCTTCTAAACTTGCAGTGATATACAAGTATCTTTCTTCCCACATATAATTTTAAAAAGTACTTTAATCGAACATCATTCAACTGTTCCACACTTAACTGAAAACACGCCACTCACTCTCCAGTGGGAGACAAGCCCAGGACACACATTCTTTCTACATCTTGCTTGCTGTACCACATTTCCAGGCGATCTTCACTCTTCCTGGTCAGGCCTGGAAAGCAAAATGGGTAGCTAAGAACAACAACCATATCAATATCTTTGCACCTCAATGCAATGAAAAATCCATAAATTCTCTACTAAGCACAAGTTAACTCTAGTAGTTTCCCTCTTCAGATTAAGCTGAAGTTATTAGAATGTTGGTTGCATAAAAGTGTCCAACTTGCAAAAGAAATTATTTTCCAACCTTTAGACACACGCTAAAACAAAATTTCTCAGTACCTCTTGCTCTTAGAAATTATATTTTCTAGTTCCTTAAAAAAAAACAAAAACAGTTATACAGGAAATTTAAGAGACCCATGTTACATTTTAGGAATTACCAATGACTGTTTAATAAAGACTTTCTAAAGTTCATGTTCAGCTAATACGAGGATGATAACTGTTTTCTGTCTTGAAGGGACTCAGTTGTAGAGTACATTGACATGACAATTATGTTTGACCACTATGCTATATTGATTTATCCAGACACTATCCGCCCTATGGGAAACACATAAACTTTCAGCCGTCACACATGGTAACACTGGGAAAATATCAGCAATAACCCCTTGTTGCCAGTGGTGGTTACCTTCTTATAGTAAGTGACCCTGCATCTGTCTTCCTGGCTTATATGCTTATGAAAGAACTGTTGTTTGACAGAACTGTTGCTGAAGGGTGTAACAGTGACAAATTGGACCTCCACTTATAATGAGAATCTCAGGCTGTGTGCGAATAAAGGTCTGAGCAGAATATTTTTTGAATAATTGGGAATTACATAAATGAATAAATTTGGCTATGAAGAATGTAGTCACAGATGGATTTAGCCCTTGATTCATCAGACAAGTTGCCTTAAGAGAAAATACAATAACTAAACATTAAATCTGCTGGTTAAAATATGTTAAGGCTTTTAACCAAAACAGGCTTTTAAACTCAAGGCAATCACTTGTTTCTTTGCTCATGCTAGTTTGGATGTATTTGTGTGAAAATTGAAGGTGTCTCCAAAAAGGCCAACAAACAATTATGAATGATCAGTTCCATTTTCTGATTCTTTGTGATTCCTCATAAATTATATGAGGCCGAGAAAAGGTTAATTTGACCTAAGTGAAAGGAGATTAATGTCCACTGCCTTGTAAATTTTCCATTCAAAGCATTGAGTACCATACTTTTAGCTCAGAATTTTGAAGACACTTTTTTTTTTAAACTTGGGTCTTAAATGAAAATCTCTGTCTTAGATTGTATTGGCAACAATCTCAGATATTTCATATTTTTTGTAAAATGACTTAGCAACAACAGGTAGTTTTGGTGTTGGAGCAACTATTTGTTGGAAAAGTCAATCAACTCTTGTTCCCGTGAACAAATCTCCAGCTCAAGAGGTACAGCCTGATACATTTGTCTGTCTCCTGTTGTTTACCTTGCATTTATATTGACATGACTGAGTACAGTGCTTTTCAAACTCCAACTCATGATACAGGTGAATAATGAAATCAAAATATAACCAGAATTTAAGATCTTTTTCTTTATGAACACAATATCATCTACAAAGTAGAGAGAATAGTAAAATGAACTCCCATACACCCATCACCCAGTTTTAACAATAGCAAGATGTTCACACCTGCTTCTTATGTCCTGTTGTTCCAACTTTTACTCCTTGGGAGGTATTTTTGAGAAAATTCCAAACAGAATATTAATTTACTTCTACATACACCAGCATGTGGCTTCCCAGGTGGTGCTAGTGGTAAAGAAGCCGCCTGCCAATGTAGGAGACGAAAGAGACATGGGTTCAACCCTTGGGTTGGGAAGATCCCCTGGAGGAGGGCATGGCAACCCACTCCAGTATTCTTGCCTGGAGAATCCTGTGGACAGAGGAGCCTGGTGGGCTACAGTCCATGGGGTGGCAAAGAGTCAGACACGACTGAAGTGACTTAACATGCACGCATGCCAGCATGTTATCTTTAAAAAATATATAAATATTTTCTTACATAAAAACAGAGTCCATTACTACACTAAAAAAGCAACAATTCTTAAATTATGCACTATACCTCGTGTCTGAAAAATGTCTTCTTATAGCTAGTTTGAATTAGGATCAATCAGGATTTTAAAAAATAAAATAGAGGGATTCCCTGGTGGCCAGTGATTAAGACTTTGCCTTCCAATGCAGGAGGAGGCTGATCCCTCCTCGAAGAGCTAAGATCCCACATGGCTCACGGCCAAAAAACCAAACCATAAAACAGAAGCAATACAGAAACAGATTCAGTAAGACTTTTTAAATGTCCCACTTCAAAAAACAACAAAATTTTAAGAATGAAACAGAAGAAGATAGATTAGTAGATATCTAACAGCATCACATGTAGCAAGGTTAGTTATTATTTTTGAAATTTTTTGGTTATGTATGTATTAGGGTCATTTATAAAATGAATTTTCTTATCATTGGTCACAGCCACAGAAGCATAAACTCTGTTGGTTTAGTGCTCCCCTCCTTTATTCGGCAGGCTCTGGGCAGATCTCTGTGTCCAAAAACATTCTCTGCAGTTTAAGGAGGGATGTATGCCCAGAAAGGAGAGCTCTTTATTTTTGCTGTTTCCCCTGCCCAGAAGTCCTCTCGCCACCGTGTCTACTACTTCACATCCCACCCAGGCTCCAAGGGCTGAAATGTCATTCCCACTACGAACCCTTCTTCTGTTCTCCTGCCTGGCTGTCATTTGGCTTGCCTCTTCTTCATTCTTCTCACCATACTGCCTAATGTGGTGGTTATCGATGTACAGTATGTGTTTTAGCATCTCCTATAAATTAAGGTCATCACGTGTAGGACAGATAGTTTCTTTGCCCTGAGATGTAAACTGCCCCATGATCTGCTTACACTAAGCATTTAACAACTGAATAAACTGAGATAGGAATTTGGGACAATGGCTATAGATTATTAGGCAGTAAAGATGCTGGTGTCAAAAACTGGACCCCAAGGAGATACTGGAGAAGAACCCAAATTCATGCGGTTTAGACTTGATTAGGAAAAGCAACAATAATTTTTCACAGTTTCCTATGCAAGTTCTAACATTCCCCAAAAATCCTGGGAGGAAAGAATAGATATCACCAGTTTTACACTTTTTTTTTTAAACACACACAAAAAACAAACAGTTAAGTAATTTTTCAAACTGTTAAGATTCTGTTCCAAGGCAGTTCTATTAACTGGGGATGCTGCTGCTGCTGCTAAGTCGCTGCTAAGTCTGACTCTGTGCGACCCCATAAAGGGCAGCCCACCAGGCTCCCCCGTCCCTGGGATTCTCCAGGCAAGAACACTGGAATGGGTTGCCATTTCCTTCTCCAATGCATGAAAGTGAAAAGTGAAAGGGAAGTTGCTCAGTCGTGTCCAACTCCCAGCGACCCCATGGACTGCAGCCTACCAGGCTCCTCCATCCATGAGATTTTCCAGGCAAGAGTACTGGAGTGGGGTGCCATTGCCTTCTCCTGGGGATGGGGACCCCTAATTTTCTTTTTTCATTAAATTTTATTTTTAATTAGAGGATAATTACAGTACTGTGATGATTTCTGCCATATATCAACATGAATCGGCTGGTCATAGGTATGCATAGGTCCCCTCCCTTTGGGACCTCCCTCCCATCTCCCACCCCATCCCACCCCTCTAGGTTATCACAAAGCACTCGAGGCTTTGGGTTTGCTGCGTCATACAGCAAATTTCCACTGGCCACCTATTTTCTGTATGGTAATGTATATGTTTCAATGCTACTCTCTCAAATCATCTCATCCTCTAACTAACAGTCGAATGCATTTTATAGTTCAGAATAAGCTAAGGGAGAAAATGAGGATGATCCACCTGGACTTCTCCTCCACAGCTTCTAGAGACTAAAGAAATTTGAGAACAACTTGGGAAGTCTGAACTGGTAAACAAGGAAAAATCACTCATCCTCACTTACACACACAACGTGTGCACGTATCTTGAGTGCATTAACTATTCATGCTTCAGATCTCCACTTAAAGATCCTTTTTAAAGGAAACTTTTAAAATTCCCAAATGAGGCACATTCTCTCAAAGAAACATGTCTCTTTCTTCAGAACCCGTTTCAGTGTGTAACTCCTTGACTGTGATTATTTTAACACCTGCCTTGCCTCTTAGAATGTAACCTCCATAACTGTAGGGACCATGCCTGCTTTCGCCCATCCTATATTTTCTAGCACTTAACTTGCTGCCTCACAGAACTTAGGTATTTATTAAACAGTGGATACATTCATGATTGAATAAGTGAATGCTTAGACAAATTTCATCAGTATTGCCTCACACCTCAAGAGGACAACTCGCACAAGAATAGAGAGAATGCTGGTTGGGGACTAAGGGTTTTAGAGCTAAAAGCACGTAGAAGAGAATATCCATTCATTTTCACCACTACCTCTACCAGCCTCCCTGATTCTGCAGCCATATGCCTTGTCTTTCCTTCTGTGACAATGGCTGGACTCTCTGGATTCTTACCTAAAGTTGACCCCTTCATTTTTGTATTGGATTCCATCCCATCTTGGATATTCAATGTACTTTCTCCCTCTTATACATTATCAATTTTTCACACCTTACTGGAGCACTGTCCAGTAGAATTTCCTATGATGATGAAAATGATAGCTAATATGTGACTACTGAGTAGTTGAATGTGGTTAATTACTATGAAACTTAATTTTTAAATTTTTAACTTAAAATCTTTAAAATTTAATTTAATCTTCACTCCCCCATCCTTCATGTATTCTTAAACTCACTTCAAACAATCATTTGACTCAACATGTTACAAAAATAGCTCTTCTAAACATCACCATGGACCTCTGAGTTGAGAAATCCTATGGTCAATGATGAGTGCTCATTTTACCAGAACAGCCACATTTCACATGGCTGATAACTCCCATGATTGGAAGACTTCTCTCTGTTATTTGTGAACTCATCACTCAGTTCTTCTTCTACTTCTCTGGCTATTCTCTCTCAGTCTCCTGTGCTGGATTTTCATCTTTGCATTCTCTAAATACTGAAATGTCACAAGTCTCAGACCTTTGACTGCATCTTTTATCTATCCATATTTTCTTCCTATGTGCTTTCATCCATTTCTATGGCTTCAAATATTAGATACAGACTTTAGACTCCAAGTGTATCTCTAGCTCTGAACTCCAGACTTGTATGTCAAATAGCCAAACCCCTACTCAAACTTGACATTTAGATGTCTAACAGGCACCTCAAGGTTACTTTTGATTTTAATATTGAAAATTAATCTGATTGGAGAATAATTACAACATTGTGATGGTTTTGCCATATATCAACATGAATTGGCCACAGGTACACATGTGTTCCCCCTCATCCTGAACCCCCCTCCCAACTCCCTCCCCACTCTATCCCTCTGGGTTGTCCCAGAGGATGGCTTTGGGTGCCCTGCTTCATGCATCAAACTTGCACTGGTCATCTATTTTACATATGGTAATGTACATGTCTCAGTGTTGTTCTCTCAAATCATCCCACCCTCGCCTTCTCCCGCTGAGTCCAAAAGTCTGTTCTTTACATATGTCTCCTTTGCAGCCCTGCAGGGAGCATCATTGGTACCATCTTCCCAAATTCCATATATACGTGTTAATATACAGTATTTGTCTTTCTCTTTCTGACTTACTTCAACTCTGATTTCAACTTTTAAATCTGTTTTCCCCTCAGTCCTCTCCTTCTTAATCAGTGTCATCTCCATCTTTCTAATTATTCGGGCCAAAAATATTTGGGTCATTTTTGACTTACATCCCACAGTCAATCCATCAGTAAAGCCTTTTGGTTCCATTATTTAAATAGAGTAAGAATTTGACTCTTATTATCTGACCTGCCAACTCCCTAGTCCAAGCCACTACCATCTCTACTTTGTCTTATTGCAAGAGCCTCCTCACTGGTCTCCCTTTCATTTATCCTTATTCCCTTAAAATCACCTTTTCAAACAGCAATGTGTGTGATCCTTTAAAAATGCAAATGGATTCATATCACAACAACACACTAAACTTTCGAAGGTTTCCTACCTCATTCTGAATAAAAATCAAAGTCTTTATAGCCACTTACAACACTCTGCACAATCAGGGCCCCAGCTGCCTCTCAGATCCTCAAGCCCACCATCCCCTCCACTACCTCTTTGCTCTTTCTTCTCATCCTCACTATCCTCATTGTTCTCCGAGGGGGTTAAGCATACCACCCTTAATTCCTTTACCCATATTTATTTCACATCATAGTTTTCCTCTGTCTTCCAAAACTAAACTTTGGAGCAAATCAAATCAAAGTTCAAACTTGGTCTCTCTTGTTCTTTGCTATATCCGCATCTCAAATAGTGTCTGGCACTGAATATGTGTTCAATGAGTGAGTAAATAAATCTTATGCTAATGCATAGTAGCATCAGTTTAGTTCAGTCACTTAGTCATGTCCAATTCTGCGACTCCATGGACTTCAGCACATCAGGCCTCCCTGTCCATCACCAAATCCCAGAGTTTACCCAAAGTCATGTCCATTGAGTCAGTGACACCATCTAACTGTCTCATCCTCTGTCATCCCCTTCTCCTCCTGCCCTCAATCTTTCCCAGCATCAGGGTCTTTTCAAATGATTCAGCTCTTCACATCAGGTTGGCCAAAGTATTGGAGTTTCAGCTTCAACATCAGTCCTTCCAATGAACACCCAGGACTTATTTCCTCTAGGATGGACTGGTTGGATCTCCTAGTTATCCAAGGGACTCTCAAGAGTCTTCTCCAACACCACAGTTCAAAAACATCAATTCTTGGGCACTCAGCTTTCCTTATAGTCCAACTCTCACATCCATACATGACCACTAGAAAAACCATAGCCTTGACTAGACGGACCTTTGTTGTCAAAGTAATGTCTCTGCTTTTGAATATGCTATCTAGGTTGGTCATAACGTTTCTTCCAAGGAGTAAGTGTCTTTTAATTTCATGGCTGCAATCACCATCTGCAGTGATTTTGGAGCCCCCCCAAATAAAGTCTGCCACTGTTTCCTCATCTATTTCCCATGAAGTGATGGGACCAGATGTCAGGATCTTGGTTTTCTGAATGTTGAGTTTTAAGCCAACTTTTTCACTCTCCTCTTGATCATTTTCATCAAGAGGCTCTTTAGTTCTTCTTCACTTTCTGCCATAAGGGTGGCGTCATCTGCATATCTGAGGTTATTGATATTTGTCTTGGCAATCTTGATTCCAGCTTGTGCTTCATCCAGCCTAGCATTTCTCATGATGTACTCTGCATAGAAGTTAAATAAGCAGGGTGACAATATACAGCCTTGATGTACTCCTTTTCCTATTTGGAACCAGTCTGTTGTTCCATGTCCAGTTCTCACTGTTGCTTCCTGACATGAATACAGATTTCTCAAGAGGCAGGTCAGGTGGTCTGGTATTCCCATCTCTTTCAGAATTTTCCACAGTTTATTGTGATCCACGTAGTCAAAGGCTTTGGCTTAGCCAATAAAGCAGAAACAGATGTTTTTCTGCAACCCTCCTGCTTTTTCAATGATCCAGCGGATGTTGGCAATTTGATCTTTGATTTCTTTGCCTTTTCTAAAACCAGTTTGAACATCTGGAAGTTCATAGTTCACTTATTGCTGAAGCCTGGCGTGGAGAATTTTGAGCATTATTTTGCTAGCATCTGAGATGAGTGCACCTGTGTGGTAGTTTGAGCATTCTTTGGCATCGCCTTTCTTTGGGATTGGAATGAAAACTGACCTTTTGCAGTCCTGTGGCCACTGCTGAGTTTTCCAAATTTGCTGGCATATTGAGTGCAGCACTTTCACAGCATCATCTTTCAGGATTTGAAATAGCTCAACTGGAATTCCATCACCTCCACTAGTTTTGTTTGTAGTGATGCTTTGTAAGGCCCACTTGACTTCACATTCCAGTGTAGTATAACCTGGAGTAAATCATTTAACTTTTTCGTTTTTGGATCTTCTTGTTCTCACCTCTCAAAGGAGAAATGAGCTCGAATATCTCCAAACACATTTATTCAGTGATTAATGCTTCACATCAGGTAGGCGCTTCTACTACTGGAGAAGGTCACACAGTTCCTGCTTTCAAGGAGCTCGAGTGCTGAAGGGAAATGATCCTCCAGGGCTCCTGGAGAGAATTTCTGAGCATTCAGTTGGGGATGCTTAGAACATAGCTAGGTGAAGAGGGTGTTGGAGAGCTGGTTACACCTGAAGCTAGTTCTTGGCTTCCCAAATATTCCTATTTCCCCAACAGATACTGAAAAGGGCAAAACTTTCCTGAGAAAGCTATTCCGAATTGTGTTGGAAAATACATAACTTGACTGTCACCTAAGTGTTTTTACAAACTAAGATGGCATGATAGCATAGTACTGTTTTAAAAGAGTTGTTTGAGTGGAAACCTTTGGGTAACTTAGAAACTTGTAACCAAAGTTTACATATACAATACACAAAATATTAAGTTGATATATGTGCACAGGGGACCCTTCAAGGTCGTAAGGCCGGGAGACTCTTCTTTCCCCAGATTTGGCGCAGGACTCTTTTATTTTTTTCCTTCCAAGACTCAATTATACTGTGATCTTACCTCCGATGCTAGTGCATTTACTGAAGGAAGGGGGGGTGGGGTGGGAGTTGGGGAATATAATACGTTCACTTCCAGCACAGTGCAGAAGTCCTTAACGTTTTCCTGTCCCACACTTGGAGAGTATAGAACGTTCCTTTCGGTAGGCGCTGCAACCTGTGCTTGGAGCCGTAACAGACGGCCGCAAAATCCGCAGCGTGCAGAGAACTGTCCCACACTCCTGGATCTTCATAATCGGCCCGTCTGGAGAATTCCCGGGTTTCTGGCTAGTTGGCCCAGCCGCAAGCCCTTGCGCTAACCTGGGCGGAGTCGACCTTTTCCGACGCTACCAACTGAAAAGTGTAGGGGTGGAAGGACTGAACATGCCGACATGAAGGAAAGAGGACCGAAAGAGACGCTCCCTAAAATTATAAATCAATCTATTTTATTATATAAATATCTCATGGGGACGGTATGCCCTGGGAGAAGGAAGGTTTTCCATCTCCTGATTTATAACAACAGATGCTTCCCCCTACGTCTAGCACGCCCGGTCGTTGGTCTCTTCCGCACCGGGCAACCTAGCGGTCACGTGCCCCTCCTGTCCTTCTCGCTCAGCGTGCATCCTGCTTTGGGGACGACCGAGCCATGGCAGCTCTGCTGAGACCGGCCCGCTGGCTTCTCCGCGCCGCAGCGGCCCCGTACCTCCCGCTGTCCCTACGTCTCGCGGGCGGCCCGGGCCGGCCTCACGCCGCTCTCTGTCTGCGTGCCGCTCGAGCCAGGCCTGTTGCCGGGTGAGTTCCCGGCCGCTTCTCCCGGCCTTCCTGTTTGCAGCTCGGCCGTCGCCCCGGGTCCTCCCGGGGGCGAGGGCCGGGTCCTGCCTGTACTCTGTCCACACCCTTCTCCCGGCTCCTGGGCCTGGCGTCCCCGCATTCGACCACACTCCCCATCCCGGAGAGGCGGAGTTTGGGTGGCGGGCTTGCTCGCCTTCAGAAGGTCATGGGCACGGCATGCTTCCTGCATGGGTCCTAACCTTCGCCGTCTCGGACTTGGTCTATTTGCTCTCGGGCTACGGACAGCCTAGAAGGTGGAGGGGGCTTTGAAGGCTGCTGCTGGGGGTCAGGTGTTACTACTTAATCGTTGAGTAGGTTGGGTGCTGTCCCACGTGCAAGCCGTATTGCACCAGCTAGGACTTAGGTTTCGAGAGCTTTGTTTTTGGGAGGGAGGGTAGGTTGGGAATTCTGGGTGAGCTAGGGATAGCTTAAAGGTGGAAGTTTAATTATGACCCCTTAGGGGTTTTGCCTGCGTTTTGAGTGGTGTTTTTTACTTCAGTGTTTACGAGGGTGTGAGGTGGGTTGGGAGTTGTCACGGTACTTCAAACCCGTACATCTCAAACTGGATTCATCGCTTTACTGTACACCAGAAACTAACACACCCTTGTAAGTCAACTATATTTCAATTTAGAAAATTAAAAAAATAAATATCAAACTGGATTCATCTTTCCTATTGGCTGTTCCTCTTGTGTTTCCTGTTCCAGTGAACTTTGCTATTTCTGTCAGTTTTCTAAAAGATTTTTCATTCACATTTCCTTGGCACCTCCCTGTCCCCACCTCTGCTGCTGCTGCTAAGTCGCTTCAGTCGTGTCTGACTCTGTGCGACCCCATAGACGGCAGCCCACCAGGCTCCCCCGTCCCTGGGGTTCTCCAGGCAAGAACACTGGAGTGGGTTGCCATTTCCTTCTCCAGTGCATGACAGTGAAAAGGGAAAGTGAAGTCACTCAGTCATGTGCGACTCTTAGCGACCCCATGGACTGCAGCCCACCAGGTTCCTCTGTCCATGGGATTTTCCAGGCAAGAGGACTGGAGTGGGGCGCCATCGCCTTCTCCAGTCCCCACCTCTACCCCTGTGTATTGATTGCAGAAATGATAATGCACTATTAGATCTGCTTCATTTGGGATAGTTCCCCACCTTCTCCCCATGTTATTCTGTAGTTCCCGTGACAATTTGATCATGTCATTGTCCTGCTTAGAATGGGACATGGTGGTGGCTCTCTGGTGGTGGTTCCAGGGTAAGGTGCTTCGTGATCTGGAGATGCCTGTGGAGCTGCCCTTCTTGTGAGTTCATTCCCATGGCATCCAGACTCTGCTTCAGAGTCCTTGACAGCAGGGCTTCTGAAACTATAATGAGTGCAGGAATTCGCGGGGGGTCTTGTGAAAATGTGGATTCTGGTCTTGTAGGTATAGATAGGCGGAAGACAGATTTCGCCTTTTGAACAAGCCCCCGGATGATAAAGGTGCTGCTGGCCTGGGAACCAGCAAGGCTTTGATGGCCCACGTTGCACCTCTCCTTGCCTCTGATGGTGACTTCACTCTTGAAATATGTCTCCTCTGTTAAGTCTCTGTTGTTCGCTTCTCACTATTGGCCACTCCCTTGTGCAGAATTACTAAAGCATCAGTTAACACTATTGAGTTTGTACCCACCAGCATCGCAGACTTCATTGTAAGCTCCTTGAAAGCAGGGGCTTTGTTGTTGTTTTTTTTTTTTTGGTCTTACTTTTTGTTTCCCCTGGTGTCTTTAACTTTGTGGCATATAGTAGATGTCAAATGTTTGTTGAGTAAATCAATGAAAATCTTAGACATTGAAGAAGGAATATTTGTGAGAGGCAGAGGAGTTTGAAGGGGTACTCCCATTCATGTAATCCATTGGATCACTACAAATTCACTTTGATCTTGATTTCCAGGAATGTCTGAGAAGGACAGATGAGTATTATTGAGTGAAATTATAGAATTTATTCATCAGTCCTTATGTGCTTATCAGAGGAAGGGTAAGCGTTGAGCTAAATCAGTTTGGGTGGCAGGTCTGGATTGAGCATTATCTTAAAGGTGAAGAGCACATATTGCCTTATGACAGACTGTTGTGACTTCTAAAATCGAAAGGAAAGAAAAGTTTTCCTTGTTTACCTCTCATTAAAAAATCTTTTTCAGCAAATGTCAAAAGTCTGTCTTGGTCCCTTGGAGTTGGGATTCAGCCTCTACTCCTTTTATCGGTTACAGAGGACAGTGATAGGCATGTGTGTGGCTTATTATATTGATATATGTGCTGTCCGTAAGAGAGGAAAGTAATGATGTGGCATTTCAGAGACAAGAGAGTCATGTTTGAAATGTTTGAAATATGTTTGGTGAGAGTCATTTGTTTAGCGGTAAGGTATTGCTCGTGTTTAAGAGGACACTGGTAATGAATAGTCAGTGTTAACAGAGGAAGAAATTGGGAGGTTGTACTTTTATCCTGTGTGTCTCTGTGGGGTGGAATGTAGTGGAACTTGACACTGCAAAGGCCAGTCAGTTGATTAGAAAGTTGGTTGGAAGCCATTGGAGGGTTTTGAGAGGTACAGGTCTTGACAGTTTCCATAGACTCTGGGAGAGATAGGGACTGGGAATGGATAGACCAGTGAGGAACAATGTTTTTGTTTTTGTTTTGTTTTAATTTTTATTTTTACTTTATTTTGCTTTACAATACTGTATTGGTTTTGCCATACATTGACATGAATCCGCCACGGGTGTCTGAGTTCCCAGTCCTGAACCCACCTCCCACCCCATATCATCTCTCTGGATCATCCCCGTGCACCAGCCCCAAGCATCCTCTATCCTGTATTGAACATAGACTGGCGATTCGTTTCTTACCTGGTAGTATACATGTTTCAATGCCATTCTCCCAAATCATCTCACCCTCTCCCTCTCCCACAGAGTCTAAAAGTCCATTCTGTACATCGGTGTCTCTTTTGCTGTCTCACATACAGGGTTATCATTACCATCTTTCTAAATTCCATATATATGCGTTAGTATACTGTATTGGTGTTTTTCTTTCTGGCTCACTTCACTCTGTATAATAGGCTCCAGTTTCATCCACCTCATTAGAACTGATTCAAATGTATTCTTTTTAATGGCTGATTAATACTCCATTGTGTATATGTACCACAGCTTTCTTATCCATTTGTCTGCTGATGGACATCTGGGTTGTTTCCATGTCCTGGCTATTATAAACAGTGCTGCGATGAACAGGAACAACGTTTATACTGCAGATCAGGGTTAATGGGGCCTCAACTAGGTGGTGCAGAACTGAGGAGAAGATAGATTTCTTTTCTGAGAGGACAGGAGCTTGGCAAGGATGTTAGAGTTAGGAAGAATCGAGTTGGAGATGAGGATAAAGGATAATACCTTTGGTGTAGATCTTTACCATTGTCAAATTGTGTGTGTGTAACTATATCACATATGCATTTCATCTTCTGTGCATTGTTTTATTACAAATTAGGAAACTGAGGCTTAGAAGGGTGAAGTAATTTATCTAGAATCTCCACAGCTGGGATTCATCCCCAGATGCTGTGTTTTTCAGTTCCCAAATATTCTGAATATGTTGTGGTTTAGGTACTGAAGGGATTACTTATGGACATAGATGTTTTTAAAAGGCAGTACCTAATACATTATAAATTGAGGAATTAAAGGCGATCACAAGTAAGTAAGCACATGGTAAGATTTCAGAATGTAAACTCTGGAGGAAATATGGAGAATAATCTAACCTATCCCACTCTTTATAGATTCTACAGATTATCTTGCTCCACATCACTTTGTAGGTCCCAGCCTGGTTAACTGATTTATCACTTCCTATCAAAGCTGAGACAAAGGAGACCTCCCTCTGGACTGGAGGAGCCAGAGATGGAGGGGACATCAGGGTAGGTGGATAGGAATGGTATTGGCGTTTCAAGCCAGGAGACTGTTACCAAGTGTAGAAGGGCTGCAAGTGATTTTTTTATTCTAAAATTCTGTGACTTATCATAAAATATAAAGCAGTGTTTGGGGGAACAACTTAACTGGGCAAAACTTTCTAGAGAAATGAGATCTTGGAAAAGTCAGGGAGAAAATAATGCAGGGAGAAAGTTCATTGTGACAGCTTTACAAAAGATTTTTTAAAAGATCAGTCAGATAAATTGAGTTGTTTTTCAGTCACTAAATTGTGTCCGACTCTTTTTGACCCCATGAACTGCAGCACGCCAGGCTTCCCTGTCCTTCATTATCGTCTGGAGTTTGCCCAAACTCATGTCAATTGAGTCGGTGATGTCATCCAACCATCTCATCCTCTGTTGCTCTCTTCTCCTGCCTTCAATCTTTCCTAGCATCAAGGTCTTTTTCCAATAAGTCTGCTCTTCACATCAGGTGGCCAAAGTATTGGAGCTTCACTTCAGCATCAGTCCTTCCAGTGAATATTCAGGGTTGATTTCCTTTAGGATTGACTGGTTTGATCTCCTTGCTATAACTTAATTTTGTTTTCAGCAAGAATGTTAGAAAAATAAAGAGCTTGATGCAATAGTTATTTCAGAATATTTACTTAAGTAAATAAAGCTGCAGAAATAGGTCTTTGTCTACTTGGCATCCAAAAACATTTTCCTAACAGAAGTGCAATATTTTGGGAAACATTGCGTTATCTCTGTCTCTTTACATCGATTCCTGTTTGGTAAATGATATAATCTCTGAGATTCTACAGGCTTAGAGTTATGATAACTTGGCCAAAGTTACACGTCTTAGAAATGGCAGAGCCTGAATTCAGGTCAGTCTGTAGGGCTCAAGCCCATGCTCTTAAAGCTGGTGTTTCCACTGTGCCATGAAGACTTCTGTTTGTCTCTAAAATTGATACATAATAGGCAGAGGATAAATTAAGTCTCTCTAGGGTCAGTTCAGTTCAGTTGCTCAGTCGTGTCCGACTTTTTGCGACCCCATGAATCGCAGCCCGTCAGGCTTCCCTGTCCATCACCAACTCCTGGAGTTCACTCAGACTCACGTCCATCGAGTCAGTGATACCATCCAGCCATCTCATCCTCTGTCGTCCCCTTCTCCTCCTGCCCCCAATCCCTCCCAGCATCAGAGTCTTTTCCAATGAGTCAACTCTTTGCATGAGGTGGCCAAAGTATTGGAGTTTCAGCTTTAGCATCATTCCTTCCAAAGAAATCCCAGGGCTGATCTCCTTCAGAATGGATTGGTTGGATCTCCTTGCAGTCCAAGGGACTCTCAAGAATCTTCTCCAACACCACAGTTCAAAAGCATCAATTCTTCGGTGCTCAGCCTTCTTCACAGTTCAACTCTCACATCCATACATGACCACAGGAAAAACCATAGCCTTGACTAGATGGACCTTAGTCGGCAAAGTAATGTCTCTGATTTTGAATATGCTGTCTAGGTTGGTCATAACTTTTCTTCCAAGGAGTAAGCGTCTTTTAATTTCATGGCTGCAATCACCATCTGCAGTGATTTTGGACCCCCCCAAAATAAAGTCTGCCACTATTTCCACTGTTTCCCCATCTATTTCCCATGAAGTGATGGGACCGGATGCCATGATCTTCATTTTCTGAATGTTGAGCGTTAGGCCAACTTTTTCACTCTCCACTTTCACTTTCATCAAGAGGCTTTTTAGCTCCTCTTCACTTTCTGCCATAAGGGTGGTATCATCTGCATATCTGAAGTTATTGATATTTCTCCCAGCAGTCTTGATTCCAGCTTTTGTTTCTTCCAGTCCAGCATTTCTCATGATGTACTCTGCATAGAAGTTAAATAAGCAGGGTGACAATATACAGCCTTGATGTACTCCTTTTCCTATTTGGAACCAGTCTGTTGTTCCATGTCCAGTTCTAACTGTTGCTTCCTGACCTGCATATAGATTTCTCAAGAGTCAGGTCTACCTGAATTTTTCTCTCTTACATGGGAGTGAGAACTAACAAATTGTATTGGCAAGACTTGTTGCCTGGAATATGTAGTGAAATTAGGTGGGGGTGTCAGTGGTATGTACTTCTTTCCCATCTCCACTGCCCACCCTAAGTTTCTGTCCATCTCGCACCTGGACTGCTGTAACAACATCCTAAAATGGTATCAGTTATTCTTACTGCCCTCTAATTTATTCTCCGCCCCACAGCTAGACTGATCTTTTCAAAACAGACATAGATCATACCACAACCCCTGCTTACAAACCTTCAGTAGGGTTCTGACACAGTTTTGTACTTGGGATGACATCTGTACCTAGAATAAAATCCATATCCCTTACTTTCACAGTCCCCTATGTCTAGCCCAGCCTGCCTCTCCAGTATCATTCCATCTATTGTTCACTTGCTTGGTCTGCCGACTATTCTCGTTGGCTAAGAATACTCATCCTCTCCTGTCTGTATGGCAGTTTTTTTTCATCCTTAGTTTAGAAATTTGAGTGTCATCTTGGTACATTTAATCCAAAGTAGAACTGTGCCGTTATTCTTTCATGAAAGTCCCTTATTTATTTCCTTAGTAGAACTTAACACGATTGGTGAGGTTTTGTTTTTTTTTAAGTTTAATTGATTATCAGGTTTATTAATACTTACTTGGCTTCCCCGGTGGCTCAGATGATAAAGAATTCGTCTGCAGTCAGGAGACCAGGGTTCGATTCCTGTCCACACAGAACCCGCACACAAATGTTTACAGTAGCTTTGTTCCTGAAAGTGGAAGTGGTGCCCAACTCTGGGACCCCATGGACTGTAGCCGGCCAGGATTCCCTGTCCTTGGGATTTTCCAGGCAAGAATCCTGGAGTTGGGTAGCCATTCCCTTCTCGAGTGGATCTTCCTCACCCAGGGATCAAACCCTGGTCTCCTGCATTGCAGGCAGATTCTTTACTGTCTGAACCACCAGCGAAGCCCAATATAGTGGCCCCAAATTGAAAGCAACTTCGTGTGTCATCCTGTAGGTGAACTGATAACAAGTGGCGGTATAGCCGTACAAGGAAATGTTACTCAGCACTAAAAAGAAATGAACTATCAAGCCATGAAAACACACAGAGGAACCTTAAATATATGTTGCTGGGTGAAAGAAGCCAGTCTGGAAAAGACTGTCCACTGTATGACATTTCAGAAAAGGCAAAACCCGACAAGGGAAAAGTGGTTGCTTGCTTGTTGAGGAGGAGGGGGAGAGAATGAACAGGTTAGACACAGGGCATTTTTAATACAGTGAAACTATTTTGTGGTTCTGTAATGCATGTCATGTATTTGTCAAAACCCATAGCATGGATATGTACACACACAGAGTGAACTCTGTTGTAAACCCTATTGGTGAACCCTGTTGGTCATCATTTGTAACAAATGTATCACACTAATACAGAATGCTAATAGAGGAAATCGGGTGGAGGGGAAAGAGGATATAATATATGGTAACTGTACTTTCTGAACAGTTTTTCTGTGAACTTAAAAATACTGTGAAAAAGTAAGATATTTAAAAAAGTGACAGGCTTAATAGGGGAGTCCAGTGGAAGCCTGTATATAATAGGCTAATAGCAATCAGTCTGATGATAGTCTAGCCCTTGTACGTTTTGAAATGTGGTTGCTCAACTATAAAATCATTATGTTTGTGCACTAAAGGGTCAAAAATCACTAGCGGCAATTATTAAAAAACAAAGGCAAAAAAAAAACAAACCCTGAGAAAAATTGCTTTTTAAATGCCAGATTTTGTCAGAAAATTCAGGGGTAACCTGGATGTTAGTAGTGAGTGCTGGAATCTCAGGAGGGAACCTGAGAAGTTTAACTTAAAAAATAAAAAGGAGCCATATATGACTTGAGTGGCATGATGAAATGCTTTTCCCTTATGTGTTTATGTCACTGGGTCATCAGGATTTGGGAGCAGTGCATTTCAGCTGGTGCAGTCCTGATGTATCGGTTCCTGCCTTGCCATGGACCCACCTTAATCCCTGCACGTGTTCTTTCCTTCCTGTTACAACATACCTATTGTTCTAGACTGCAAATGCGTGCCCAGTTGCACAGTCACGTCGGACTCTTTGCGACCCCATGATGGACTGCCAGGCTTCTCTCTCCATGGAATTTTCCGGGCAGGAATACTGGAGTGGGTTACCATTCCTCCTCCACGGGATCTTCCTAGCCCAGGGATCAAACCTGTGTCTCTTGCATCTTCTGCATTGGATACAGGTTCTTTACCACTGCAGCACCTGGAAGCCCTAGCTACAAAATTCTTTTTCTTTCAGGGTTGTTCACGTGAATTTAAAAATAAATTGTGACCCAAATATAAAAAGGTAGGAAACGCAGTCCTACGAGGAAACACTGGAGAATCCTTTTGAAGAGCAAAGAATCCTTCGGTTTAAATATGTAACCCTTTTCCCCAGTTTATTTTATAGCAGAGTCCTATTTTGACTTAACAAAGCTAAACACACTTACACGTGAAAGCGATCTGACAGCATTAAAGATCTGTGAGTAAAAAAATAGAACGTTCGGTCGGCTGTGCTGATTTATTAACATCTCTGTTTTCTGCCTGAATTTTGTTTGTTCGATGTTACATGTTAAAACTGCATTTTGAGTAGAGGTTTTATTTTTATGCTCTTCCACAGTTTATCAGATTTGGCTTGTATAAAAAAACATCGACAAATACTACACTTCACTACAATTTTTAAAAACTGTTTACTTTTATTTATTGGGCTGTTCCAGGTCTTAGTTGCAGCACTCTGGGTCTTTAGCTGTGCCATGTGGGGTCTAGTTCCCTGACCAGGGATCGAACCCAGGCCCCCTGCCTTGGAAGCGTGGAGTGTTAGCCACTGGACCACCAGGGAAAGCCCCAGTTTTTAAAAGATTTATTTTTATTTATTTGGCTACTTGGGGCACATAGACAGGGTCTTCGGTCTTAGTTGCAGCATGTGGGATCTAGTTCCCCTGACCAGGGAACAAACCCAGGTTCCCTGCTTTGGGAACACAGAGTCTTAGCCACTGAGCCAGCAAGGAAGTCCCTTCACTATGATTTTGAAATCTCTCTTATTTAGCTTTCACTGGTGAGCAGTATTTTACACTCACCTGAACCTGACACATTGTTCTGGGTGATTTAAAATATTTTGTGTTTGCCTGACTAACATGGGGATAGGTTATTAATAACTGATCTTGTAGAAGGGATAAATATATGTAGCAATATGTAGCAGTGTATCTTCTGTGGTTCATAGGTAAAAATCTATTAATTCAGTTCATTTAACTTAACTTCAATCAATTAGCCATCTACAAGTGCTGATCATTAGATTTCCTAATTAAGCAAGATGACATTGTTAGTTAGTATTCTGATTGTTTCCATTGGTTTCCAGTCTGCTGTTTTACATTGGTGGAATCACTGGTGGCCAGAGTGGTTGTGTTTTGTCCCGGGTCCTGGTGGTAGAATTTCTAGTCGGGTGTCGATTACTGCCTCTGTGTTTTGCGTAACCTTGTGAAACTACTGGTGTTACTTTCTTTAATGTAACATTATGTAACGTTAAGTTGTGTGATTGGTTTTTCAGGTTAATAGCATAAGAAGTCAACAATTTTATTTTTAAACTCATGTATTTACTTTGGTAATTGACTGTTCAGTTCAGTTGCTCAGTCGTGTCTGACTCTTTGCAACGCCGTGGACTGCAGCACGCCAGGCTTCCCTGTCCATCACCCACTCCCAGAGCTTGCTCAAATTCATGTCCATAGAGTTGGTGATGCCATCCAACCCTCTCATCCTCTAACTGACTGTGGTAAAAAAAAAAAAAAAAAAAAAAAGTGACATGTTAAAAAAACGTGATTGTCATCATAAGGGCTTTCTTGAATTAATAAGTAGAGTGTTTTTACATGATTACTTAGTTAATTTGTGTATTCTTTAGTTATAGTTACTGGCTACTTCTGAAAAGTAAGATATTTGGGGGGTAAATGTGTAAATCTCTGCAAATTAGATGATTTTATGTGAGATTGGAATGTATAGGAAGTTCAGATTCAAAGATACATGACAGGGCTTCCTTCACACATAAGGATTATTTCTGTTTCGTGTTTGTAAATCAGGTACAGCCTCTATTTCTACAGTGTGAAATACCTCTGATTTCATGTTTTGGCCTGCATGTTAGACCTGCTTTATTAAAATAAATGGTTTAAGGGTTGTTTGCTTTTTGTAAACACATACACTAGTCTGACCTTTATTAACTTTTTTTTTTTTTTACTTAAATGTTTCAGATTTATTTAGAAAGATGGGGAATACTTTTGTCATTAATGATCCTTTAAAAAATCATACTTGGAAATGGGTCTTATTAATAATTCAATATCTACACCTAGAAAATGTTCAAAGAGTGCTTTAGAATTCTTCAGAATTTTAGGTATATTTTAGATCTCTTGTTCATTTGTAGAGGTTAGAAAAGCTTTGTAGCATAGTCTTCATTTTTCTTCATTAACTTGGTTTTGGATAAGGGAGATTTAAAAACATACCGTATTGTTGTCTTAGTTTGAGATGATTCCATGTGGGAGGTTATCAAGAGACATTGTCAGACAGTTATTCAAGAGGTTACTTTGCATACAATTCATGTGCTTGTGATTTTATTTAAAGCAAAGGTCAAAACTTTCTTCCCTACCAATTTATACTTCTGGACATTTTTGCTATTATGCTATGAATTTAGGTATTTAGTAACTAATAAAAAAGCTTTGTATAAATTTTACTCACAAAGATGACCTATGTGGATAGTAGTTGACATAGTTTATTACTAATTGTGTTTCATTTTGTAGAGGTCTACTGAGCCAAGCTAGGCTACATTCCATTGCTGCTGAAAAAAAGAATTATCCTCAGGAGGAGCCCACCTCTTCTCATAGAAGGAATGCCAGCCAATTTGACTGGGCTTTAATGAGGCTAGATAATTCTGTCCGAAGAACTGGCCGCATCCCTAAGACTCTTCTACAAAAAGTCTTTGATAACACCTGTCATTCAGGTATTTCAAGATTTTCTATTCAAAAAGTTGAACTTAAATTCTGGTTTGATGGTAAGCTCATTACAGAGCACGTTATTTGGTACTTTAAATTTTGTCATTTCTATTTGTGATTTTATGTTATGGTTGTGTGTGTTTTTCCCACCTCAACAGAGCAAAGTTTTGAGTGAAGCATTTTCTTTTGCATGCTTATTTCAAAATCAGCAAATAAAAATTGTCTTTCCCCACAGTTTATAAAAGAATCACTTTCAGTGGTAAATTTTCTTGGAAGATACTAGTTTTTATCTTCTCTTGCATAGTGTCTGCTTTCCCTAAGATGGTCACATATGAAAATTTCCAGAAAGACTGAAGACTGATAATCATTATTTCACTTTCATTTTCACTTAGCTGTTAACATTCAAGTCACTTATGCAACTTTGATAATCTGATAGAAACTTAGAGGCCCTCAACTCCCCTCCCCCCAGCCCCCCCCAAAAAAACCAGACCACACAGGCTCACACAAAATCCTGCATGCAAGCCACACGTATAATTTTGTGTGTAGTTTTGAGACCATTCACTAGCTTCCCAAAGCTCATCCATGATTTCAGTCACATTAAGAAGCTGTAGAATCTAATGATGAGGAATACCAAAGATGTATCAGTAATAACTGGCATTTAAAGACAGTTTTTATCATTTCTGCCTTTGATTTATTGAGTTACATGGCTATCACAGCAGTCAATTTTAGAAGATTTCTGTCACCCCCAAAAGAAACCTCTACACCCCTAAACATCAGCCCTCAAACCCACATCCCTTCTAGCCCTAGACCACCACTAGTGTACTTTCTTAAAGGTTTGCTTATTCTAGATACTTTATATGAACAGAATCTTGGCAATAAGTGGTTTATTTTTGTTTTGAAATCAGCTTTTAGGGACATGTGGCTTAAGGGAGAAGGAAGTTAGTGTTTGTAAGGGATTGTAAACCTAAATTGAATATTCATGGATTTTAATTGGGCTGCTTTGTACTATTTGCATAAGATACTGAGAACCATAGCCTTTCAGTTGCAAGAAGTAGTGCATGTAAATTAGCTCCTTTGTATTTATGTACTCTGTAGTCTTGCAGATCGTATAGATCTCTAACCTTAGCTTCCCTAAGAAAGCAGACCAATTTTTAAAGCTTTTACTGACATTTTAAATGATACCTGATGATTGAGATAGGATTTTTCTGATTTATTAGGACCCTTTTAGTATTATCTTTAGTGAGGCAGAAAATTTTTAAGTATTTACAGATTTCAGTTTAGGTTTATCTGTATGATACTGGGTACTGTGTTAAATATTAACCATGAACCTGTTTTCATAGGTAGCCCAGGTGGTAATCAAGCCTTGCTTCTACTGCGCAGCTGTGGGTCTCTCTTGCCTGAACTAAAGCTCTCTGAGAGAACAGAATTTGCTCATAAGATATGGGATGAACTTCAGAAATTGGGTATGATTGTTTGAATGTATGATATGTATAAAGGGTGTGGGTATTTTTTTCTTGTAGTAAAAAAGAATTTCTTTGCATAAATGTCATTCAGGTTTATGAAGAGGTTTACTTGATTCATATTTTTTGTGTGTGATATGACTTATTTGGTGAGTAATAGTGACATCTAGGGGCATAAAGAATAAAGTAATTTTTCATAACAAGTAATACTTTACAGGTAAGTTAAAAAGAACAAAATAGAAAGACATTTGGTCTGTCAAAGTTACAAATGCACATACTGTTTGACCAAGTAGTTCTGTTTGTTAAAATTATTGACATATCAAGCATTTCAGTGTTTTAATATGTTTTATTTTTTAAAAATGTCTTTGGATATATAATTGATTTACAGATTATTTTAACTTCAGTTATACAACATAGACCATTTGTTAGAATTTAGATAGATATACTCACATGTGCAAAAGGATATTCTTCATTGTAGCTTGCTTGCAATGGTAAGAATTTGGAAGCAACTCTAATGTCCCTCACTAGGGGCATTGGCTAAATAAATCAGAGTGTCCATAAAATGGAATATGGTGCAACCATAAAAAAAAAAAAAAAGAGTTCTTCATATACTAATATGGGGTGTTCTCCAAAATATAGTTAAAAATTAAGATGCAGAACAGGGTGTATAGTTGGCTACTATTCTGAAGAAAATGTTTACATGTGTCTGTGCATATAATAAAATGTTTCTGGAAGGGTAATATACACTAGCTATAATTTTTACGCTACTTTTTTCTTTTAAACTATAGTTGATTACTCTGGCTTCCCAGGTGGCTCAGTGGTAAAGAATCCACCTGGCAATGTAGGAGACGTGGATTCGATCCCTGAGTAGGGATCCCCTGGAGGAGGAAATGGCAACCTACTCCAGTATTCATGCCTGGGAATTCCAATATCTTTTTATACTTTTTCAATTTGGGACTGTGAACATAGTACCTATTCAAAAAATAAAATAGTGTAAAAGTTAATTTGATAAAATTCAATGTTCATTCCTGATTTAAGAAAATCTTCACAAACTATGTCTATGTGTCAGTCACATAATTTAAAGACGCATGTTGAACTAGAAGTATTTGTGAGAATGGGTTATATTCTCAAATAGAAAAGAGCCCTTACACAGTAGTCACGACATTTAATACCTCGATAGAAAGACATGTAGTGTTTTCTAGTTTAACTTTTCACAAGTACTTTTCCTCTGCACTGTATATCCTTTGTGAGAGTAAAATTCATAGTATCTTTTTCTCTTTGCCAGTAGACCAGTGCTTTGAACTTACTATACTTGTTAAATAGTTGTTGAATTAATATTGTTAGAAACCTGGTAGGTTGCAACTGTGACTTGTTCGCAGACTTTTAAAGTTGTAAGATTTTTTTTTTTGCCTTGTCACACAGCATATGGCATCTTAGTTCCTTGACCAGGGATAGAGCCTACGCCTGTTGCCTTGGAGTATGGCATCTTAACCACTGCATCACCAGGGAAGTCCCAAGCTATAAGAGACTTTTTAAGCTTAGATAACATGTCCAAAGTTATAAAATGAGCTGTGAAAGAGCTGAGACTGGAACTGAGTTTTCCAGAGTAAAGGGGATTCTGGAGGAAACACTGGAAATGGTAGGCTCTCATTTCAGTGTTGCCACATGTTAAATTTTTTTAAATAGAATTACTTCTGGTGTATTCTTGGCCCCATTCTGTTAATATGTCTGCTTAAGTTTTTTTGTTCAAGTTGTTTCATCTCTTTTGGAGTGTTCTTTGTTTCTTACTCTTGAAAGCAATCCATTTTTCAAGCTATAATTTAAATCCCTCCAATCTAGGGTTTTACTTGCAGTCCCAATTTGTGTCTCATCGGTTGCCTGCATTAGAGTTGTCAATTTGTCTTTTTAATATTAATAAATACTCTTCTCTTGGCGGCTGATGATCTTATTCATATTTGAATCTTTGTCATGAACTTTCCAGTGTTTTGCATATGTTGGGTTCTAAAGTAATAGTAATTGAAATTGTAGAAAATGAACTTCAAAAAAATTTAAATTTTACTTCATTAAATAGTGAGACTTTAACATGGTTCAATTTTGAAAGGCTCAGTAAAGTTAATAGTGAAAGGCTTGGACCAGTGTTCCCTAGGCATCCAGGTCCACTCTTGTCAGTCAGTCAAATCTTAACTTAAATTCTCTAAGATAATAATCACATTTTGGAAAAGGATAGATGTAATTTTTTTTTAATAAAACTTATTTTCTTACAAAGGCTATTAATTTATTTGAAACTGCAAAAAAATTTTGATTACTAGAGCTCTGATTTAGAGACAAAGGTAGGGATAAAAACTGCTCTGCACAAAAAAGCACAAACATGTTTTTAAGTAATAAGTGTTAGGGCAGGTCCACATTTAATACAATTACATAATCTTGATGAAGGGAACTATATAATGACATCTTCAAGTCTCTCTGTTTTTCTTGAGTAGTAGAATGCCAAGCTAATAAACATACCTGCACATAAAAGCCCTGTGAGATGACAGAAAAGTGTCCGACCTTTACTGTGGGCAACGCAAGGTAATACATGGAGGAGAAAGTAATTGTCCAGATTACACCAGTGGGTGAGCGAGTGCTAATCTAGCAAGAAACCTGGCTTCTATCTAAAATAGTAATGTTTTAGAATATTCTTTTGAGTTTGACCAAAGTAAGTTGATGATAATTTGTAAAACTATTACATGATGAGATTGAACAAGAACATGATATTGTGACATTAAAAGTAATGGGCAGTACAGCCAGAGCCATGAGATAGAATTAAAGGTACACAGGTATATGGTAAGACACATAAGGACAAGCTGTTTATAGCTTTTTATTGTTAAAGTAGGATGCTTTAGGATGTTGCCCTGAGTTTTTAATGTTAATTTTAGACAGTTAAAGACTTTCTCAGTTCACTCTATGAAAGATAACAGTATGTATTTTTTTTTTAAATTCTCTTCAAGAAATGACCCATGAAATTAACTAGACATAATAGTAAATATGGGGATAACATTTTTAATGAAATTCACAGAAATATTTTTGTCATCTGCAGAACTATGTTATTGTGACAGAAATAAAGAAATGAAACCTAGTAGAGTTATGTTAACTTTTACCTTGACCATAAAACCTTCCTGAAAAACCACAGTGGATGTCACTTACCTGGATTTTGAGCGGTATTCTCAGCTTTTCCGACATACTAGAGAAAGTATTTTTTCTAGAGGAAAATGCACACTAGGGGAAGCAGTTTCTGACCGGAAGGGAGTACTGTGCTTCATAAGTAAGAGACCTTTTAAGACTTGAGTAGATGGTTGCATGTAACTGTCCATTAATTCAGCAGTTACTCTTGTATACTTGGTTTGTTCTGTTCTGACAGGATTGCTACATGGATGGGTCTAAATATGGGGTAAAATTCTGAATTGATCATTTTACCCTCTTTACATTTAAGTGCACATATTTTAGTTGTGATAAAGGGTATGACTTCACTCTTGTAAAAATTTTATATAAACTTCACTTGTAGGAACTGTGTATGATGTAAGTCACTATAATGCTTTGCTTAAAGTCTACCTTCAAAATGAGCATAAGTTTTCACCAACTGACTTCTTGGCAAAAATGGAAAAAGGAAACATTCAACCAAATAGAGTAAGTAGTTGCTATTACAGATGTGTTTATTGGTCATATCAACTTTTGTTTTTAACCAAGAAAAAAAATTATTAAAAAGTATTTACTGGCCCATTTCTTTGACAGGTGACATACCAAAGGTTGATTGCTGCTTATTGTAATATGGGAGATATTGAAGGTGCCAGGTATGTAGTTTCATAAATGGATGTTTAAGCAAACAAATAGGTAAGTCTTGTAGACCTAGAATATAGTCACTTTTTTTAAAAAAATTTTTACTTAGTAAGAAAATTATTTCAGAAGGATTTTATCCTAGCTAATTTAGTCATATGACTTAGATAAAATACTAAATTGTGTAAAAGGGGAAAGATAATTGAAAATTACTATTTTAATTAAAAGTATAATTTACTGGAGCAGAAATTTAAAATTGTTGGGTTAAAAACTGGTTTTACTTATTTTGTTCATTGCTGTTTCCAAAAACAAATGTTGATAACCATTTACATTGTATTCATTTATAAAACTGATAATATTCTCTTTATTTCACAAATGTTTTATATAAAATCAGTTGTGACATTGTTCATGTATAGTTTATTCCTACTTTTAGATGGAGGGTTTAGGAAATAAGGAATAAATTGAAATGTACAATCTCATTTTTAATGAAATGAATCTTGTTAAACTTTATGCTTTTTGAAGGTTAATTAGTAGTACAGAAATCAGATTTTTAAAATTTACCCTCTATCTTTAACAAGTGTACTTGAAAACTATTGATACAACTTCAGGGAGTGGGATTTTTGTGTGCACATACTGTAAAAAGTGTGCTTCATGTATTTCCAAGAAGTATTTTTATTTCTCTTTTGTTGCAGCACGATTCTTGGGTTCATGAAAACTAAGGATCTTCCAGTCACAGAGGCAGTTTTCAGTGCTCTTGTCACAGGGCATGCAAGATCTGGGTAATGCTCAACCTAGGGACTTCCTCTCAAGTGAGGTTTAATTTACAGGAAGCTACTGTAGAAAATTCTTAAAACTATGTTTAACTCTCAAAAAACTCTTTTGAGTCTATGTGGTAGAATATGTACATCTTAATATAAGTTATTCTTAAATTATCTGTTTCATTAAATTTTTATTTGAGGGTTTTCAGTTTTAAAAACTGAACTTGATCTAAAGTAACTGACTTTGTAAAGTGTATTAACTGTTTTGCTAGTGCCCTAGAAAATATTTTTATTTTTGAAGAATATTTAACTAAATGTTATTCTTTGCTAAAAAGATAAATTTGAGTCATAACATACCCAGTGGAAGAGGGCACATTATTTAATGTCTGTAATTATTGTATACTTTGGTTTCTCTTTTGGAAAAGTTACCTATAAAAATTTGAGATGTTAAGGATCTTTATTATTTTGGAAACCTATTACTAGTTTAATATGTATTTTTAATACATGCTAATACATATACATTTTTATAATATATATCTAATATGTATTTTTCCTTTTCTGATGTTATGATTCTAAATGTACTTACGAATTTTTAATAAGTAGAGGAAATATATTCTAGATTAAATGATATGACATTTGGCAGTATTATAGTAATCTGTTCTATTTTCTTTGAATTAATGTACAGAGATATGGAGAATGCAGAAAATATTCTCACAGTAATGAAAGAGGCTGGAATTGAGCCTGGTCCAGACACATACCTAGCACTGTTGAATGCATATGCTGAGAAGGGTGATATTGACCATGTTAAACAGGTGTGACTTATATAAATAAACATACTTTTAAATCATTTGTATAAACTCTTCAATTTTGCGTGATATGGAAAAGTGTAGTATATATCTGTTTTTAATGATATCTCTTATAGACAGTCTTGAAGGAGAATTCTTACTATAGTTCAGTACTTTGCTGCTGATGTAACAATTATTGCTGAAACAGAACATTTTCTGTTTTACAAAGGAAGTCTTAAACCTTTAGATGGTGTGTGTCCTCAGTCTCTCAGTCGTTTCTGGCTCTTTGTAACCCCAGGGACTGTAGCCTGATAGGCTCCTCTGTCCTTGGGATTTTCCAGGCGAGAAATTTTATACTAGAGCGAGTTGCTGTTTCCTACTCTAGGGGATCTTCCCGACTCAGGGATTGAACCCATGCCTCTTTGAGTCTCCTGCATGGGCAGGCAGGTTCTTTACTACTGTACCATATATATAAATTTTAAAAATCTTGGTAATGTATTTAGATTTAATTAAAAAAATTTTGCCTCTCACTTGTTCTTTTAATTTCTGGACCTTCCTTTAGACCCTGGAGAAAGTGGAGAAGTCTGATCTTTACCTTATGGATCGTGATTTATTGCAAATTATCTTGAGCTTCAGTAAAGCTGGGTATCCTCAATATGTCCCAGAAATTTTGGAAAAAATTACATATGAAAGAAGATATATTCCAGGTAGTTTTAAAGTTTTTATTTTCATAATTTTTCTAAAAACTATTTTTACATGACAGAATGGACATTCTCTAGCAATAGGGTATTGTGGTAGATGAACATAGGATTCTTTTAAAGCTTTAATAAACTGAAAAAATTTAATTAATGAATACATGGGAATATTTTGATTTGGAAGTATTTATTATTTAGGCAGATAAATCCTTCTTGGTATTTACAGTTCATAAGTTTGTCTTCGATGTTGATATTAATAGGAAATCAGTAACAGATTTTGTTTAAATCAGTAACAAAAGATGTCTTTGTTTTCTTTCCAGATACAATGAACCTCATTTTGCTTTTAGTCACTGAAAAATTGGAAGATACGGCCTTGCAGATTTTATTAGCATGTCCTATATCAAGGGAAAGCAGTCTGAATGACTTTGGCAGTTTCTTTTTACGACACTGTGTGACTATGAATACGGTATTCAAATAGTCCATTTTTACTTTGTAGACAGTGTAATTGGCAGTGAAATAAGATTGTCTAAAATAGAAGAACATATTATGAGACTAGATCAGCTATTAATATAAATATTAAGAAAGCTTTGTTTTTGTGTTGGAAGAGTTTTGGGCAGAAAGAGGATGAGGGGTTCACATTTTTCTTTTGTCTCAAAAGCAGTAGAATATTTGCAGAAGGTCACATGGTAGGATATTTGCAGATTGAACTGATGTGTAGTGCCTTTCTGTTCTAGCCTGCAGAGAAGCTTAAAGACTACTGTAAGAAGTTAAAGGAAGCCCAGCTGCACACATCGCCTTTGCAGTTCACACTCCAGTGTGCTCTAGTGGCTCAAAAATTCGGTACTGTATTCTCATAATTAGAACTCATATAAGTAAGTTTTGCTGAGGTAGCTTTGATATATTTTATGGTGTCTCTTTCAGATTTGGCAAAAGTTCTGATGAAGGCTTTGAAGGAAGAAGGTTTTCCTATTAGGACTCATTATTTTTGGCCGTTGCTAGTTGGACATCAGAAGGAGAAAAATGTTCAAGGTTTGGTTTTACCTTTTACAGATATAGTGGTTCAGATGTTTCTGTACCCATTTAATTGAATTATTTGAGGAAATATTAGACCTTATGAGGAAATAGAATTGGTTTAAGTCATGGTAAAGTATTAGGTAAAAGCTTAAAAGACAAACATAATGGATTTCTTTGATCTTAATTTCATTTCTTATTTCATCTCTAATCTTGGTGTTCAAACTTGTGATTGTGGCTTTAAATAGTTCATCATTTTTAAGTTCTTCAAAAAACTCTTTAGTTCTTGACTTTACATACATATAGTGTTTGAAATTAGTTTATCTAACCTTATTAAAGTCAAAGTTATGTCAAAGTACAACCAGGCCATTTTCTTTCTGGACCAGTCTGTTTTTCCTTTACTGAGCTGTTACAATAATAGGAAAGGCAAGAGAACTTTTATTGCAAAATAAGTGCTCATGGCCTGACAGCCTACTGATTGAAGGACAGAAATGTTCATTCTTTCAGGTTCTTAAGTACGTTTAAGCATTTAGCATACTTTTCCCTGTACACATGGGATGTCTATAGGATATGAATAAGAATTGAACAAATATTAAATTTTAGAGTACAGTATCTAATTCCTTGGTTTGCATTATTGGTAATTCAGAAAGAGTAGTCTCATAAAAAGATGCTTTTAACAGAAGTACTTCCCCCTTGGGGAAACAAAAAATGGTCTTTTTCATTTTATCTTGCTGTATAATGTGCTTTAGAATGAGATGCAGGGTTGTTAGTATGACATTGGGTGACAAACAAAATGCACAAACAACAAAAAAGTGCTTTTAGCAGACTTTCATATTGCAATTTTGTTTTAAATATATAGCTGTCTTCTGGTTTAAAGGAAATAGTGAAACAAGTATTCCCTAATTGTTTCTGGCTCTAAAAGTATCTAAATCCTTTTTAGAAAAATCTTTGGGAAAACAATATGTTAGTTGATTAACTCTTTGCGTATCCTCCAGTTCTGAAAGCTCCAAGAGGTAACCTTTAACCTAGTATTTTTGAACCACAGAAAATCTACATCATTCCATGAAAATCCTTGGGCATATCTGTGTCCACTGTACACAGATATGGAAATACTTTGAGTACTCCCATTGAAACCTTTGTTTGTTCATCAGGTCAATTTTTTTTTCTCAACCTATCAGAGTATCTAGACTTGAATTGTTTACCACATTTTACTACTTAGTAAACATGAAAGAATTCAGATAATTTCTTTCCATAGTTGTATCTCAGACTAGTAGAAAAGTGGACTCTTATCTCCTGGCCCTCTTTTCTTAGACTCTTAGGATCAAAGGTACCTTTTTGAAAGTTCACATTGTGTTAATGAAGGGACTGCGAGCCCAGAGAGTCAGTGAATGGTCTTAGCTTCTACATGGAGTTGTCAGTAGCACTTGGATTAGAACACACTTTCTGTCCTCCTGTTTTAAATAGTCATTGTTAATACCTTAACGACTCCATATTCAGACATTGGTAAATATACTGTATTTGTTTTCTAAAAATTCTTAGCTATTGATTAAAAATTAGGTATTGATTTTTGAATTAAGGACATTTTTAAAAAGTGGTACCAAGTTATTTTAATCAATGAAGATTTTTAACTGGAAAAATAGGAAAACTGAGGAAGTTAGCCTGAGAGTACAAGAGATTGTCAGCTGGTTTATAGTTTTTAAAAACTCATTTCTCCCTTGCAAGTATTCCTGAAAATAAAGTATGTATGCTACAGACTTTTCTTCATGTAACAGGTCAATGACTGTATATATTTTATATAGTTTCGTTCAATTCAGTCGCTCATTCGGGTCCAACTGCAGCATGCCAGGCTTCCCAGTCCATCACCAACTCCCAGATCTTGCTCAAACTCATGTCCATCGAGTTGGTGATGCCATCCAACCATCTCAGCCTCCGTTGTCCCCTTCTCCTGTCCTCAGTCTTTCCCAACATCAGGGTCTTTCTAGTGAGTCAGTTCTTTGCATCAGTTGGCCAAAGTATTGGAGCTTTAGTTCCTCCAGTGAATATTCAGGACTGATTTCTTTTAGGATTGACAAGTTTGATCTCCTTGCAGTCCAAGGGACTCTCAAGAGTCTTCTGCAGCACCACAGTTGAAAAGCATCAATTCTCCAGCACCCTGTAAGATAAAGAAGTAACATTCTTACTAGTGCAGTGACTTTATCTTTTGGGGTATGTAAACTGGTAGAAATAAATAGAAGACAGTAATGGCTGCAGAGATGGAGGATGTAGAGGAGTATTTTTCATGAGGAAAAAATAAAACTATTTAGGAAATCAAAGAAAGGTATTCAGAGCTCAGATCAGACTGAATGAAGTTTTCAACTGTAGCATGATCAAATGTTTATTGAATAGAATTTTTCTGGCTGCAGATTTGGCCATCACCAAGCCCTAAAAAAGATTCCTATAACAACTTACTCATGGCTTATCTTGCTGGTGTTTCTCTGTGGCGCAAATGGAAAAATCCTCTCTTAGAATTTTAGTGGACTGGCTCAAGTGAGAGGAAATAATGCAGAATGATTAAGGATCTACATGCCTTGGTATATTTTTAGAAACCTGAAAAATAAGAATATAAAAGAGGTAAAATATGAAAGGAAAGGCTGGTATGAAAGCCTAAATACCAGTTGAGTAAAATGGTTGAGTAGGAGGTACTTTTTATTTTTCTTAGAAAAATGCTTTTTATTGAAAATCTAAACAAACAAATGGAATGCATCTGTGTCTGGTTTCATTGGAAGCAATTTACTTTTTTCCCCCAAACGGCTTACAATAAGTTTTTTTTTTTTAATTTGAACAAAATCTGTACTTTAGTTAACAATACTGTATCACACATTAATTTCCTGTTGTTTTTTTATTTTTTTAAAACATAGTATTTTCTCTATATTCTCAGAATTGGATTAGAAGCTTCAAGCCTTGTTC